>JAJONR010002438.1:0-25716 GCA_029582245.1 Solanum etuberosum | reverse complement strand
AATTATATGTATATAACTTGACAAAAAAATTCTTTTGTCAAAATTTACAGATGGCAGAATTAATAATTTTGAATGAGCCAAAGAAGACGAATGGTACATATACATGTAATTATTATTTATATATGTCAATTAAATATTTAAACAATAATTATTTTATAACAAATAAATATTTTTTTTGTAGGTGGACTATGAAATTGATAATGATCTACTGAGCATACTAAGGAAGACATATCTTGATCGAATTTTTCTACAACTATTACAAAACACCACTCTCATTCGACGATAAGTTCTCGATATATATGCATCTGTAAAAAAGTGGAGGGTATAATTCCTTAAAAAGAAGGCGGAAACTTTAAATAAATAAATATTTTTTAACTATAATGTCGACATTTAAATTATGTGTTGTAACATGTTAAAAAAGAACTTTTAACAAGTTGAATACTCGATATATTATAAGAATTGTATAATTGAAGTCGTTATAGTATTAGTTTTGAAATTCACTTGATAACAATATTTTTGTATAATGTACCTTGCTATGATCATAATATCAGTTGAATATGCTCACCGCTCATTGATTCGAGCTTGTATTTTACACATCGTAAACTTATATTTTAGAAGTATTTATACTAATTAGCACGATATCCACATGCAATGCATGTGTTCAAAAACTAGTTTTAGTATTAACCTGAAGAGTAAAAAGATTTTACAGAGCCCTAGCAGAAGATACATGACATAAGTGTTAAAATATTATACTGAACACAACCTGAATGTTGATGATGAGCTGAAAAGGAACTAAATGAGTGATAAAGAACTTGGTCCCTCGAAATTAGCCCTGACAAAATATGTGAACTGGTGAATCAAGAAACTGTTGAAGGGAGCCTGAAAGGAAGCTTGAACCCTGATGGAACATGTCAAAGGAACAAGTCCATTGATGTTGGCTGAGGAGTTAGAGTTAGAGTCATACTAGGACTAGACTACTAAATCCCAAGTTATGTACGACTAAGCTACTGTATAGTGTAGGAGTCGACTAGGATAAGGTATTTGAGTTATAATATAATACTACTCATGTAAATACTATATTTGTGTTGTAGTAGGATTCCTAGTATAACTAGAATATGACTGTTCTCCTATATAAGGAGCTTGTTAATCAACATTATTTTTATCAATACAATCCTTGATTTCTCCATACTTAGGGTGAGAATTCTACATGGTATCAAAGCAATAAAGCATTTTAACATGTTAGATCAAAATCAAAAGAACCACAATATCGAACCGCAATGGCCCCTTTTGCCAACACTCTTTCGACCTCTTCACTTCATCATCTTATTTCGTCTTGCTCCATTAATCTTAAGCCAACGAACTATCTTATATGGAGGAAAAAATGTCTCAGTTGATTCAAGTGATGAGATTAACCTACCTCATCACAGAACCACCTAAAGGTACCTGTTCCACTGGACAGACTACTGAGAAAGCTGTAGCAGGCGAGAAGGGTGCAGAAGACAACAACATTGTTGATGACTGGGAGGAGAAGGGTGTGTTGCTAAGGAGTTGGATCTCAGGCACCTTGATAGAAGAAAACATGTACCTGATCATAGGCTGCTCAAATGCCAAGGAGATGTGGGAATGCTTGGAAGAAGCTCATCTTCAAGCAACAAAAGATAAGGAGTTCCAGCTCAAACAACAACTGCAAAGTATGAAGCTAGGAACCAAAACAATTGACAAATATATTAAAGAATTCAAAGGCATATGTGATGGCCTTGCAGCCATTCACAAGCTTGTAGATGAAGATAGCAATGTGATTAATTTTGCTAGAGGTCTAGGTCTTAAGTACAAGACCTTCAGGACTGTCATGCTAGGTAAGGCACCATATCCTACTCTTAATCAATTTGTTAATGCTCTCAGGGGTTTTGATATGAGGGGGGATGAAGAAGAAGTGCCCCACCAAAATCATAACATGGCATTCTCTTCCCAAAGGGGCAGGGGAAGAGGAAACTACTCTCAAAAAAGAGGAAATAATAACTTCAATTCCAGAGGAAGAGGCTTCAAGCCTGCTGGACAAGGAACATGTTCTTATAACATGAGAAACGGACCAGGTCCTCAGAACAGTCCTTAAAGTGGAAGTCATGAGAGGAACAATACTGATGCATATCAAATTTGTGGTAGGAATAACCATACTGCTCTTAAGTATTTTTACAGGTGGGATTACTCTTACCAAGCCACAGATGAGCTACCACAAGCATTGGCTGCTACTAATCTTCAAAACACTACTGATGACACCTTGTATGTGGACTCAGAAGTAAGTAGCCATATGACACACAACTCAAGTATTCTAACTGATCTTAAACACTACAATGGACCAGATAAAATCATTATTGGGAATGGATCAAAGTTAGACATAACACATGTTGGGAACATATCCGGATCAGGTTTAAAGTTAAAAGAAGTTCTTGTAGTTCCTAAGATTAATAAAAATTTACTCTCAGTTAGTAAGCTTGCAAAGGATATTTGTTGCACTCTTGAATTTGATGAAACTAACTTTGTTTTAAAGGACAAGAGGACAAGGACAGTTCTGGCCAAGGGATCTAAACGGAATGGACTCTATGCTTTGGAAGATAACAATCTCTATGCTTTAACTGCTGCCCACGATTGGAACACGTCAGACAACATGTGGCATACTAGATTAGGACACCCTAGTTTGAAGTCTTTAAAAGTTTTGAATAGTAATAGTTGCATCAATATTAGTAGTTGGAATAAAATGCCTACTGTTTGTTCTAGTTGTAAGTTGGGAAAGAGTTGTAAACTTCCATTTGGTTTGAGAAATAAAATTGAGAAAAACCCTTTATTGAAAATCCATTGTGACTTATGGGGACCTGATCTTGTCGACTCTTCCCAACATATGAAATATTATGTCGTTTTTGTTGATGATCACACGAGATATACATGGATTTATCCACTGAAAAAGAAATCTGAATTCTTTGAGGTCTTTCTAAAATTCCAGAAAATGGTGGAAAAACAATTTTCTAAAGAGATTAGGATTTTTCAGTGTGATGGAGGTGGTGAGTTTATCCAAATAGACTTCATCAAGCATTTGGACGATTGTGGCATTGTGAGATATATTTAATGTCCTAACACACCTGAACAAAATGGAGTTGCAGAGAGAAAACATAGGCATATTGTGGAGACTGGCTTAACTCTACTACTTCCTGCTAACCTACCTTTGTTTCTAAGGGTTGAGGCTTTCCTCACTGCATTATTCCTAATCAATAGACTGCCTTCCTCAGTCCTAAAGATGGTGACTCCATTTGTTAAGTTGTATAGGGAACAACCTGATTACAACAGCCTAAAAGTGTTTGGGTGTAGATGTTTTCCATATATCAAGGATAGCAACAAGTTTAGTCCAAAGACTTACCCTTGTGTGTTTATAGGGTACAACAGCTTACACAAAGGATATAGATGCTATCATCCCTCTACAAGGAGGGTTTACTTATGCAGACATGTTGTGTTTGATGAAAACACATTACCCTATGTGTCTCCAAAGCAATCTCAGACTAACATTGATGTCTCATCTCACCTTGTTACCTTTATTGAATCTTTCTCTAAACTGCAGGCACATGATAATTCTGATTCAGGGGAAGTACAGGCTGCTAGTCCACATGTTAATGGTGATAATGCTGCTACAACTCATATACTCATTGATGATGAGAGTACTATTGACCTCTCAGGTGCAGGATCAGATGCTGAGGAACAGGTTGAAAGTGATGATCCATACAGTAGTATTGAAACTCCAGCTCCAGATTTTGGATCTGCTAGTGGCAGTGAGAAACAAGTTGCACTTACATGTCCAGTCAATGAGCATCATCAAACAACTACTTTAGTTGATGTACCAGTTGACCATCAATCTGACAATGCTACTCTCCAATCAACTACTTTGGTTGATGTACCAGTTGAGGTACTTCCTGCACCACAAGGGCATCATATGATCACCAGGCACAAGGCGAAGGAACATCACTTATCACTTGTTGCTTGCAACAACACAAATTTTTTTAGAGAACCAAATACTACTAAGGAAGCACTAAGATTACCTCATTGCCTTACAACAATGCAGGAATTATATGTACAATTAAGCAAGTTATTGAAAAGACTCAACTATATGTATATGTATTTTTTAAAGTGATTTTCATTATACTTATTCATGGACTCCCACTAGATTCCTTGTTAGTTATTCTCCATTCATATGATCTTGGAAATCTTATTACATTATCTTGTTCATGATTCTTTAAATAATTATGCTAGTGTTCCCCCCACTTATTTACTTAGTACATTCAACGTATTAACACATATATTTCTCTGTGATACATCTTTTTATGACACAGATTCCAGAATTAGCACTCAGATTCGTGGTTAGTGTGTAGATTTTGGCATTCACACTCAGATTCGTGGTTAGTGAGGTTGCAGCTCTCCCAGTTAGATTTTGGTTAGCCCCTCTTATTTGGAAACTGTGTTGTTTTAGATTGTCAAACTATTTTCCTTTTGTTGTCCTTGTTTTGAGATTGTTGGGGGCCATCGACAGACTTATATTTTCATTCTAAAATAGTTAGAAATATAGTTTCATGGATTTCTTAAACTCTTTTATTCAGTTATGAATTTCAGCTTTTGCTTAGTTTTTTTATGTTATGCTTTGATATGTATGACAAGGGTTAGTTTGGTATTACTCTTGGTTCTAGGTACCATGTACTGACTATGGTATAGACTTGGGTCATGACAAATTTCGTATCAGAGTGTTGGGTTCAAGTGTCATAGGATGTCTGAAAAGCCGCATCTAGTAAAGTTCTTTTTATGGGTGAGAAGCACGTCACACTTGTAAGGGGGAGGCTACCTGATGTTAAGGAAATATTTCTCTCATTTATACTCGAGAAGATAGAAGTCATAAATCTTGATTCTTACTAAAAAGGTGTTCTCAAATAGAACTATAAGAATTTTGGAGACCGTAGAAAGGGCTTGAGATGAGCCCAATAGTATGCTTTAGCCCATCGATTCAAAATGTTACATTCTTATTTATGTGAATCGTGTTGTTGAGTAAAAACATGATATACATCCAGAACCTTCTATAACTCTTTGTTACATAGAACATCTATACAAGGAAAAAGTAGGTGTCCAAATTATTGGATATTATTGGCCCCCGAAATATAGTATAATTAAGGATATAACGATTTATTAATGGAATGACCCAAAATTTGATGTGTGAATTTGGAAGTATAGTATCCAAAATGGTGGGGATGATGAATTATCAAGGTGTAGTATATATATTTATATATAGAAGTTATGTATCCATTAAGTTAGAATTGAGGTGATATGTCTTCAGGTGTTAACTAAGAAATAATAAGTTACTGTAGATCTTATGGAAGATCTTACAGTAGAAGCTAGAAAAGAATTCATTGATTAATGTGACTTAGATTATGATTGAACTAGGAAATGAGTTTATGATTCAGGTTAAATGAAAGTATAAGTAGGTTAAAGTGATGGCTCAAGACTTTAGTTTGTGATTCTTAAAAGGAACCACTTTGTTCTTATAAAGCTATGAATATAGTTTAGATGTAGGAATGGATAGGTACTAATCATGTGTGAAAGAAGGATATTCTAATGTATTATAATTAGATAGACTGTAAGATTAAGATTGGCTACTATTAGTAAGAAATTTTGGTGGACTAGTGTTTCTCAAGTTATTTATTTATCTAGTAGCTCTTAAGCCAGAATAGTATGTAAAGTTGGATTTTTATGCATGTTCGGTTCATGCTACATTTGAAATGTGAATGACCACCAAGGTGGATATAAAGGATAGTTTGGGGTTAGTTATGCTTATTTTATGGAATTGATCTGGTAGACTTGAAATAACATATGCAAAAAATTAAGTTTATGAATTATAAATAAGGGTGATGGTTCAAGTATTATATAGATTTGATTTATAGGCTAGACGATGAATGGTGACTAAGTCATTAGATATAAGAGATCCTTAAGGATTAGGAAGATAGAAGTGAACCTAAGGTAATACCTGGCTACATGATATTCTAGGGTTATTAAAGTGTTACATATATTAGTAATTAGTATGTTGGAGTATCTAGGTATAGAGGAGACTAAGTATAGTATGTCTTATGTGGTGTTCTTAAGAGTTGAATCAAAGATTTACAGATATATGGTGTTGCATTCTTTGAAAAGCTTTATTCTCCATTGATTCAGAGAAATATGAACTTAGAGGTGGTATATTAGTAGAATAATAAGCAAGATTAGATTATGAGGTGCTAAGGAAATTGGTTATGTTTGCTAGTAAGAGTTTCAGTTATTATATGGTGATGATTATAGATGTTCGAAGAAATTAAGAGTGGTATCTCTGAAAGAAATACCCTATAATGAAGCTAGTAACTTTTAAATATAGATTATCTCAATATGTTAAGTGTGCATGTGCATATTACTGTTGAGTTTAGAGGATATGGAATAGGCTCATACACTTAGAATGTCGACCTTGATCTAAGGGGGAGATGATAAGGAGAAGTACCAAATGAAGTCTTATGTATTAAATTGTGATGCATTTCAGAAGGAGTTATGATGAGATAGCAAATCATTTTTACTCTAGAGCATTCTTCAGATTTCAACCATTATTACACTCTACTCATCTATTGCGTCTTAGCAGCATGCGTGTTACCCATACTCATGCACCTCATACAAATTTGTATCCTTGCTCATATTCTAAATAGAAAGGAATAGCTTCATAACAACGACCCCATATTACTCTATGAATCTATGACTTATAGCTCTATGATATAAAATTCTCGATGCATGAGACCATGATGATCTTAATATGCTCTGTCCTATGTACTCATGATACATTCTTGATGACTAGTGAAATTACAATACATTAAGTATGTTTTGGTGCATATTTTTTTTAATAACTCATGCCTATGATTTTGTTGGTCTTGACCTTACCTACAATCACCCATGGTAATGTTAGATAGTTGTAACAGTTTCTACGCTTAGAAAGCCTCTATGTACATTTAATGCTTCAAGTACATGAAATACTCGTGCCTATTACACTTATCTCTTCAGGTTCCCCATTTATGAGTGTCAAAGTCATGATAAGTGTAAGCTGTGTTTGACAACATCTACCTTATTAGAGATACTCATACTTTAGTCCTTTAGTAACCCTCCCTATATTGTGATAGCGGTGTTGATAAAATTTGAATGATGGTTTTAGATGAGAAGATTGTAGTTTTCTCTTATTGGGAAGATAGGGGTATGTTTAATTTATCTAAGGTTAGAAAAGTTGATGGAAATCAAAGATCTGAAATATTTAAATGAAAAGTCTTGGTGTGTCTCTTGGTAGTAATCCTTGAAAATTTCAGCTTGTAAAGACGTTAGAAAAGCTAGAGACTATTAGATAAGTTGGTTACCTTAAATTTCATGAAGTGGTTGTAGTGATAGGCTTGAATAATATGTTGATAACATATGGATGAATGCATTATACACTTGTAGCTTCTTGATTTGAACTTGTGGTTAGTTGAATGGTATGGTAAGATGAAGTTGTATTCTTGGGATGAAATTTCTTATAGAAATATAGGATTAGTATCTTCATTATGGAACACCATGTGACTCCAAATTAGGCTTAAACATGGTGCGAGCATGTAGTAAGACTCAAACTCAAATAAAAGTAGACGCATATATCCTTATGAGGGTTATAGTTACAACTGAGGAAGGTAACATTAAATATAAGAAGCGTAGTTGTAAAGTGTTGATAAGCTAAAAAGTTAGCAGTCGTATCACTTAAGGCATAGTAGAACTATTCTTACTTCATGCCTATGGTACCCACATCTAAGTTCATGTCATTGTTTATTTTCTTAATACCTATGCTAGCTCTTAGCTCATGATCCTAAATTCCTTATTTTTGATTGCTAGACCCCTATAGTTTGTAAAATGCAGCTTATGCAATTATATAAAGCAAAAATAGCCCAAATAAATCTTATCTTACTCTAGTCAGATGTCTATTCTAGTTTTGATCTTCATTCGAAAACGAATGATTCCAAGGGGGAGATATTGTAACACCTCACAGCTTTATTCTTTGAATCTGAATATTCCTTCGTAAGTATATAAGCTTGGACCAAGTGGTGTCCTACATGTGCTTATGTGTTAAGGTTCATTCTTATGTGTGCAAAGTGACCTAAGAACGTATTGGTTCCAGGTACTATGTCCCAATTAGGGTATGTTATATTAGGGTATGTTATAATGAATTATCAAGGTGTAGTATATATATTTATATATAGAAGTTAAGTAGTTAGAATTGAGGTGATACGTGTTCAGGTGTTATCTAAGGAATAGTAAGTTGATGTAGATCTTATGGAAGATCTTATGATAGAAGGTAGAACAGAAGTCACTGGTTAATGTGACTTAGATTATGATTTAACTAGGAAATGAGTTTATGATTCAGGTCATTAATGAAAGAATAAGGTGGTTAAAGATTGATAGCTCAAGGCTTTACTTTGTGATTCTGAAAAGGAAACGTTTGATTGTTATAAAGCTATGAATATAGTTTCGATGTAGGTATGGATAGGTAGTGGTGATGTGATGTGTGAAATAAGGATTTGCTTATGTATTATAATTAGATAGACTGTAAGATTAAGATCGACTACTATTAGTAAGAGGTTTTGGTGGACTAGTGTTTCTCAAGTTATTTATTTATCTAATAGCTCCTAAGCCAGAATAGTATGTAAAGTTGGGTTGTTATGCATGTTCGGTGCTAGACGCTAAATTTGAAATGTGAATGATCACCAAGATGGAAATAAAGGATAATGTGGGGATAGTGATGCTTATTTTATGGAATTGATCTTTTAAGGCATGAAATAATATATGTTAGAATTTAGGTTTATGAATTTTCAATAAGGGTGATCGTTCAAGTATTATATAAATTTGATTTATAGGTTAGACGATGAACGGTGACTAATTCATTAGATATAAGATATCCTTAAGCATTAGGAAGATAGAAGTAAACCCAAGGCCGTAATACGTGGTTACAAGATATTCTAGGGTTATTAAAGTGTTATGTATTCCTAGTTAGTATATTGGAGTATCTAGGTGTGGATGAGGCTAAGTATAGTATATTATGTGGTGTTCTTAAGAGTTGAATCAAAGATTTAGAGATAGATGTTGTTGCATTCTTAGTAAAGTTTTAATTCTCCATTGATTTAGAAAAATATGAACATAGAGGTGGGATGTTAGTATAATAATAAGAAAGATTAGATTATGAGGTGCTAAAGGAATTTGTTTTGTTTGCTAGTAAAAGTTTAAGTTAATTATATGATGATGAATATAGAAGTTAGAAGAAGTTAAAAGTGGTATCCCGGAAAGAAATACCCATTACTTCCTTTTTTTCCACCATTAAAATGGATTTTTAGTTGCAGTAAGATTGTAAGTTATGGGTACTCTCTATTTTAAACAGGTCTTAACAACTCATGGACTGGTTTTTTGCAGTTGAAGAACACTCAATATATATAAACGAGTGAAATGGCTCTAGAGGAAATTAATATTCGTGATCATGGTGATGAAGTACTTGATGAGAATAAGTCAAAAGCTAGGTGCAAGTATTGTGATAAAATTACTTCTGGCTTTCATAGGCTTAAGCTCCACTTAGCAGGTATTCATGGAAATGTGACTCCTTGCTTGAAGGTTCCTACACCTGTGAAAGAAGCATTTAATGCTGAGATACTTTCTAAGAAGAGTTTTCAATCCTCACAAGAGATTTCGAAATCTATAAGGAGATTTTTTTTATGAAGCAGGAATCGACTTTGATGCTATTAGATCAGCTAGCTTCCAAAGGATGGTTAAAGCCACCCTTAGTCCTGGGCAGACAATAAAATTCCCTAGTTGTTAGGAGTTGAAAGGGTGGATCCTTCAGGATGCAGTGCAAGAGATGCAACAGTATGTAACGAAAATAAAAAATTCATGGGCAAACACAGGGTGTAGTATCTTGCTAGATGGATGGGTATATTCAAATGGTCGAAACCTGATTAATATCCTAGTGTACTGCCTGAGGGGTACCATTTATCTTCGATCATCAGATATTTCAACTTTCAATTGGAATGTTGATGCCATGCTATTATTTCTCAAGGAGATTCTAGAGGAAGTTGGAGTTGAAACTGTCGTGAAAATAGTCACTTACTCGACATCGGCCTGCATGATGGAAGCAGGCAAGAAACTGATGGACATATGCAAGACAGTGTTTTGGAGCATAGATGCTTCGTATTGTATGGAACTGATGGTACAGGAAGTAACAAAGGTAGGCTGGATAGAAGAAGCTTTGGAGAAGGCAAAAATGTTGGTCCAATTTATCTACAACCATGCTACGGTCCTGAAGCTTCTAAGAGATTCTTTCCCTGAGGTCAAGCTTGTGAAGTCCTCCAAGATAAAGGCAATTATGCCTTTTTTGACTCTGGAAAACGTCGTCTCACAGAAAGACGGGTTAATTATGATGTTTCAGTCGTCTACTTGGCGTACCTCACTGTTGGCTTCTACGAGTGAGGGGAAAAGAATGTCCAAAATGATTAAAGATTAACCATTTTGGACTATGGCTTTGATGGCTGTAAAAGCAACCATTCCGCTTGTGGAAGTTATAAAGCTTTAGGATGGTACTAATATGGCACAAGTTTGTTTTATACATGATACACTTGATCAAGCTAAAGAAACCATCAAAAAGGAGTTTGAAAGCAAGAAATTCTGTCATCCAAAAATTTGGAATGCCATAGATGACACATGGAACAAATATTTGCACAGTCCTCTCCATGATGCGGGTTACTATTTGAACCCAACCTCTTTTTATGCAAGTAATTGGTGCGTTAATGTGTATATTTCCGGTGGTCTTTGTTCTTGTATTACTCGCATGGCAGAAGATTGTCGTATAAAGGATTTGATCACACAACAAATTGGCACGTTTGATTTTGTAAGTTCCAAAGAGATTCTATCAGATATTTCCCCAGGTTGGTACAATATTTTATACTTTAATTTTATATATCTTACTATTTAATGTGTGTTTTAATATATAAGTTATGTTTGCATCACATTTGTTGTAAAAATATGAAGCTCAGTTTCCCGAACTTGAAAGGTTTGATGTTCGGATCCTTAGTCAGACATGCAATGGTGCTTCACATTATAGGCTGGAAACGAGCTTGGTCCAGACATTACATACAAAAGGGAGTAATCAGATAGAGCATCAGAGGCTGAGTGACTTGGTATTTGTCCATTGTAATATGCAATTGCAGGCATTTGATCACGAAGGAGAAAATGATATTGCAGAGGATGTTGTTGACTCCATGGATGAGTGGATAGTTGGAAAAGGGCCAAATTTGGTGTCTGAAAACACTCAACTTACATGGATGGACTTGGACTTGTAATTGGAAAGCACAAAAGGAAAGGAAAAAGTTATTTACGTAAAGGAGGAAGCGGAAGAGTAGAAAACTTTATTTACTTGCACTACTGTTATGATAAGACTCTAAATTTAGCTTTCATGTCTCTTTTCAAGGGAACTAATAATGATATGTTTTTAATTCTCTTTGTTCTTCTCTGCTCCTTGAATGGAAGGATTATTATATCATGTTTCTGTAGAATTCTCACCCTAAGTATGGAGAAATCAAGGATTGTATTAATAAAATAATGTTGAGTTACAAGCTCCTTATATAGGAGAAGAGTCCTATTCTAGTTATACTAGGAATCCTACTACAACACAAATATAGTATTTACATGAGTAGTATTATATTATAACTCAAATACCTTATCCTAGTCGACTCTTACACTATACAGTAGCTTAGTCGTACATAAATTAGGATATAGTAGTCTAGTCCTAGTATGACTCTAACTCTAATTCGTCAGCCAGCTTCAATGGACTTGTTCCTTTGACATGTTCCATCAGGCTGCAGGCTTCCTTTAAGGCTCCCTTCAACACTTCCCCTCAAGCTAGTGAGTGGAGGAACTGTAACTCCTAGCTTGCTGCGAAACCCAGAAAAAACCTGCTTCGTTAAGGCTATGGTATGAATATCAACTAGTTGATCCTTAGACTTCACAAACTGAGTAAGAAGTTATCCTCTGGCCACTTTCTCACGAACAAAATGATAGTCCATTTCAACATGTTTGGTTCTAGCATGCATAACTGGATTAACCGTCATGTACAAGGCACTCATGTTATCACAATACAACGTAGGAACATATCAAAGTAACACTCCAAGGTAATGAAGAAGATACATGATCCAAGTCATCTTTGCTGCAGTGGAGGCTATTGCTCTATAGTCAGCTTCAGCACTCGATCGGGCTACTATGGTCTGTTTCTTCGAGGTCCAAGAAATAAAATTTTCACCTAGGTAGATGCTATAGCCTGTAGTTGATCTCCTAGTGGTGTTATAACCTCCCCAATCAGCATCTGAATATCCATACAACCTACATGGTGATTGTGAAATAATTCTGAGTCCAAAGTGCAGAGTACCTTTGATGTACTTGAGAATCCTTTTTACCCCTTGAAGATGTTCAATGTTTGGGCTTTGCATAAACTGTCTTGCTAAATTCACAGCATGGGTGATATCAGGTCTTGTGAGGGTCAAATACTGAAGCCTCCCTACTATCATTTTGTACAAGGAGGCATCTACAAGACTTCCCACAGCTTCATGCAAACCATGCTTTTGAGCCAAAGGAGTGGCTACAGCCTTTGCCAAAGTCATCTCTGTCTTGGCCAGCATCTCAACAACATACTTGCTTTGACTTAAGTGAATTCCTCCTTCGAAATACTTCACCTCAACTCCTAGAAATAAGTGTAAAGGGCCAAGATCTTTCATAGAAAACTCCTTCCCAAGTTGTAGAACCAACTCTGAGACATGTGATGGATTACTTCATGTGACAATAATATCATCCACATATAACAAAAGAAATATTCTGCCTTTGTGAGTTTGCAAAGTAAATAAGGAAGGGTCAACCTTACTACAAATGAAACCAAGGTGTAAGAGATGCATGCTAAACATATCAAACCAGGCTCTTGGTGCTTGTTTAAGACCATACAATGCCTTTTTAAGTAGACACACATGCTGAGGATACTGGGGATCAATAAAACCAGGGGGTTGACTCATGTACACCTCCTCTTGTAGGAAGCCATGGAGAAAGGCATTTTTGACATCTAGTTGTCTAATCTCCCACTTTGAACAGACATCAATGGATAAAACCACCCTAATAGTCGTGGCTTTAACCACAGGACTAAATGTTTATTCAAAATATATCCCTTCAAGCTGCGAGAATCCCCTTGCTACAAGTATGGCCTTGTACCTATATATTGTTCCATCAGCTTTCAATTTTGTCTTGAACACCCATTTTAAGCCAACCAAGTTTATACCAGGAGATTTGGGCACCAAAATCCCTATCTTGTTAGTATGTAACACATCAATTTATTCCTGCATTGCTGTAAGGCAATGAGGTAATCTTAGTGCTTTCTTAGTAGTATTTGGTTCTCTAAAAAAATTTGTGTTGTTGCAAGCAACTAGTGATAGGTGATGTTCCTTCGCCTTGTGCATGGTGATCATATGATGCCCTTGTGGTGCCGGAAGTACCTCAACTGGTACATCAACCAAAGTAGTTGATTGGAGTGTAGCATTGTCAGATTGATGGTCAACTGGTACATCAACTAAAGTAGTTGTTTGATGATGCTCATTGACTGGACCTGTAAGTGCAACTTGTTTCTCACTGCCACTAGCAGATCCAAAATCTGGAGCTGGAGTTTCAATACTACTGTATGGATCATCACTTTCAACCTGTTCCTCAGCCTTATCTTTTGTTGCTTGAAGATGAGCTTCTTCCAATAATTCCCACATTTCCTTGGCATTTGAGCAGCCTATGATCAGGTACATGTTTTCTTCTATCAAGGTTCCTGAGATCCAACTCCTTAGCAACACACCCTTCTCCTCCCAGTCATCAACAATGTTGCTGTCTTCTGCACCCTTCTCGCCTGCTACAGCTTTCTTAGTAGTCTGTCCTGTGGAACAGGTACCTTTAGGTGGTTCTGTGATGAGGTAGGTTAATCTCATCACTTGAATCAACTGAGACATTTGTGTCCTCCATATAAGATAGTTCGTTGGCTTAAGTTTAATGGAGCAAGACGAAATAAGATGATGAAGTGAAGAGGTAGAAAGAGTGTTGGTAAAAGGGGCCATTGCGGTTCGATATTGTGGTTGTTTTGATATTGATCTAACATGTTAAAGAGCGGAAATGCTTTATTGCTTTGATACCATGTAGAATTCTCACCCTAAGTATGGAGAAATCAAGGATTGTATTGATAAAAATAATGTTGAGTAACAAGCTACTTATATAGGAGAAGAGTCCTATTCTAGTTATACTAGGAATCCTACTACAACACAAATATAGTATTTACATGAGTAGTATTATATTATAACTCAAATACCTTATCCTAGTCGACTCCTACACTATATAGTAGCTTAGTCGTACATAACTTAGGATTTAGTAGTCTAGTCCTAGTATGACTCTAACTCTAACTCGTCAGCCAACATCAATGGACTTGATCCTTTGACATGTTCCATCAGGCTTCAGGCTTCCTTTCAGGCTCCCTTCAACAGTTTTTTGATTCACCATTTCACATATTTTGTCAGGGCTAATTTCGAGGGACCAAGTTCTTTATCACTCATTTAGTTCCTTTTCAGCTCATCATCAACATTCAGGTTGTGTTCAGTATAATATTTTAACACTCATGTCATCTATCTTCTACTAGGGATCTATAAAATCTTTTTACTCTTCAGGTTAATACTAAAACTAGTTTTTGAACACGTGCATTGCATGTGTATATCATGCTAATTAGTATAAATTCTTCTAAAATATAAGTTTACGATGTGTAAAATACAAGCTCGAATCAATGAGCAGTGAGCATATTCAACTGATATTATGATCATAGCAAGGCACATTATACAAAAATATTGTTATCAAGTGAATTTCAAAACTAATACTATAACGACTTCAATTATACAATTCTTATAATATATCAAGTATTCAACTTGTTAAAAGTTTTTTTTTAACATGTTACAACACATAATTTAAATGTCGACATTATAGTTAAAAAATATTTATTGTGTTAAAGTTTCCGCCTTCTTTTTAAGGAATAATACCCTCCACTTTTTTACAGATGCATATATATCGAGAACTTATCATCGAATGAGAGTGGTGTTTTGTAATAGTTGTAGAGAAATTTGATCAAGATATGTCTTCCTTAGTATGCTCAGTAGATCATTATCAATTTCATAGTCCACCTACAAAAAAATATTTATTTTTTATAAAATAATTATTGTTTAAATATTTAATTGACATATATAAATAATAATTACATGTATATGTACCATTCGTCTTCTTTGGCTCATTCAAAATTATTAATTCTGCCATCTGTAAATTTTGACAAAAGAATTTTTTTGTCAAGTTATATACATATAATTGAATTATGAAATACAACACAATTATTTGTGAGATATTAACAGTATAGTAGAAAAAGAAAACAATATAAACCAAAAATTATATGTGCAAAAAATAAATGCATATAAGAAAAAAGAGATAACTTTAAGTTTGTATATATATACATACTTATGGACCAACTGTAATGACCGGTTTCCGTCGTTATAGAAAAGCCAACGGGGAAAAATTTTGGGCCGGAAAACTTTTTGGTAGTACCTTGAAATTTCTCAACCTAGTCCGGATTTGGATGAAATCGGAGTCAGTAAGGTCTAGGGAAATCTGGTAAGAAATGGGAGATCAAATTATGAATTTGATCATATGAGAAGATAGCTAAGACGTTAAGTAACACGTACGAGTTTATGGAATCGAATTCAGGCGAGTGGAACTCCCGAAAATGGTCTTACCATGAACAGGTATTTTTTGAGTGTCGTGGGGTGAAGGTGTGTTGTGAATTGGGGGTTTGGAACTCTTAATTTAGCTCTCTGTTTCCATGCAAGCCGCCAAGGCGGGATTATCCCTCCAGGGCATGGCCGCTGTAGCGGGGTGAGGACTGCTGTGGCGGGGCAGACGCGACATAAAGTCGGAAATAAAACCCAAAAATATTTTATTCTGCAATTGGGGGTTTGGAACCCAGGTGTTTTATTGATAGTTTTTCACCATTCTTGAGGCTAAAGGTAAGGTTTTCACTCCCCGAATCTATTTTTTGATCCGTAGAACTTAGTTTCTTGGGTAATTATCGATGGGGAGGGTTTTGATCTGAGATTTATGGTGGAAGAAACCGTAAACTGGGTATGGGGATCAAGGGTTCGACCTAGGGTTACTTTATTGATTATAATCCGGGTATTTAGGACTTGTTTATTGATCCTCGCATTATTATTATTGTTTGTAGACCAAGAACAAGCGAAAAGAATCCGGAAGGGGAAGAATCAAGTTTCTTAGGGGATTCAAGCTTTGTTCGAGGTAGGTGGTGGTTGTGATTTCATGTTGTGTGATATATGTTTGTTCTTGCTGCATTATATTGCATGTATGTGTGTGAATGTTGCATTATTAATCACACTAATCGTAAATGAGTATGAACGAATAACTATATGCCATGAATCACCTCTTAATTGTATGATTGTGAGAATGTACATTGTGATTGTGGTATGTTGAATGGAGCGGGTGTCATGCTCCAATAAACTAATTGGGATCAGATGTCACGTACCGACATAAATATTGGAACGGGTGTCACGATCTGACACACTAACTCGGAACGGGTTCCACGATCCGGTACACTAATTGTTTGGGTGTGGGTTCCATGAGAGGACCAATGACTTGTTATACATATGCGTATTGTTGAGAAGGTGGAATTGTACATTGATCCTGAAATGATATTGATATTGTATATGTTCGGTGTATGCATGTTTATGATGTTGTAATGACTTGCTTATATTGCACTTAGTGGGATAGCCGCGTGATCCTTCCAGTACACTGTGGTTGTGTATTGATACTGCACTTTCTCTTTCTTTGTTGAGTACAGGGCATCTTCAAGCGGCTACTGAGAGACCTCGTTTAGAAGATCAGTGATCATCATCGAATTCAAGGGTGAGCCAGTTCTTTCGGGCTGCCTTGAGTTCTTTTTTTGTTTAGTCCATCTTATTCGGACTTAGACTTGTTCATTAGATATTCCTATGTTTAGCTTGGGTTGTACCCATTTCCTTTAGACTTTTGGTTCATTGTTAGAGTTTTGGTACATTGACTTTCAGGTTCTAGGCATTTAATTCCGCAATTTCTTAGACTTTTAGAGTATATGGGAACTCTACTTTATTTTTGTATTTAAACCTGCTTCCGTATCTTTAAATGCATAGATTCATGGTTAGTTGGGTTGTAGTAATGGTTTTCCCACCGGAGGGTTAGTGTGGGTGCCAATCACGATGGTTTGTGTCGTGACAAAGTTGGTATCGGAGCCCTAGGTTCGTTGATCTTGATGTACAAAAATGAGTGTAGTACAGTCTTGCGGAACGGTACAGAGACGTCTATACTTTTCTTCGAGAGGCTATAGGACTTTAGGAAATCTCTCTGTTTCTTTTGTCTCCTTTCGTGCTATAACTTGGTTCCAATTGGTATCTAGTGATCCAAATTGGTATCTAATCTCCTTCACTCTTCTGTCTGCAGATGGTTAACACTCGCTTCAATGGTGTCAGGCCAGTAGCTCCCGTCAATGAGCCTGCTGAGGAGTCTGCAGCAATAGGTTGCGGTCGAGGTAGGGGTAGAGGAAGAGCAAGGGGTAGAGGCCGTTGAAGGGTAGCACCCGCTAGGGGTGGAGCTCCGGTTGAGAATGCTCCCAGAAATGAGAATCCTCATGCGCATCATGAAGAGATAGAGGAGAATGTAGAGGTTGAGAATGATGAGGATTTTGGACAAGAAGAAGAGGTGCAGGCTGAGACTACAGGTATTCCTCCCTTAGACCCAGTGTTAGCTCAACAGATTATGTCATTCCTGAAAGGATTGGTTGGTCCTGGAGTTCTTCCCGCAGTGCTAGTAACACAAGATCTCGCCAACCCCCTATTGCTATCACTGTCCCCAAGGTGGGTGGAATTGTAGGTAGTGATGCTTTCTTTTGTCCTTTGTTGTGTCCCGTTATGACTGGTAATGAGCATGAGATGTTGACTAAGTTCTTGAAATTGAAACCGCCGGTGTTCCATGGTTCTGAGAGTGAGGACGCCTATGAGTTCATCCTAGATTTTTATGAGAGGCTTCATAAGTTGGGAATTGTCCATCAGCATGGAGTAGAGTTTGTGACTTTTCAACTTCAGGGCGAGGCTAAGCAGTGGTGGAGAGCTTATGTGGAATGCAGATCTTCAACTTTACCCCCACTCACTTAGACCCAGTTTGATGATCTGTTCTTGGAAAAGTATGTACCCCAGACTTTGAGAGATCGCAAGAAGGACGAGTTCATGGATTTGGAGCAAGGTGGTATGTCTGTGGATGCTTATGAGGCCAAGTTCCATGCTTTGTCTAGATATTCTACGCAATTGGTGACTACTGAGGAAGAGAGGATCCGTCTATTTGTTAAGGGACTGAATTCTGAGTTACAGGTATTGTCTGTACACATGACTTCTGCAGGAAAAAGTTTTAATGAGGTAACAGATTTTGTAAAGAAAGTGGAGGGGGTGAGGCGAGACGGTCAGGCTAAGGCATTGGCCAAGAAAGCTAAGACCACAGGTAACTTCCACGGTTCCTACTCCAGAGGTTCAGGGAGGCCAACACTTGCAGCCCGGCCAATTCATTCCGTTATGCCCGCTTCTACAGGTAATTACTCGGGAACTCCACCCTAGAAGTTGATTCATGATAGCTAGGGAGCTGCACCTTCGGCCGGCGGCAGGCCATCTTTCGATCGCATTTGTTATAACTGTGAAGAACTTGGGCATATGAGGATAGATTGTACCCACCCGCGCATGATGGATTCCACGCAGAAGCAGACTAGAGCAGTGGTACCTGCGGGAAATGGTAATAATGTCCGAGGGCGTCCATAAGGTGGGCGAGGAGGAAATCAGTGAGGTCGTGGAGGTCGGGGAAATGGTAACGCAGGCAGAGGTACGGTGCATCCAGGCAGGGAAATCGCCCATCAAGATGACAGGGCTCAGTGTTATGCCTTTCCGGGAAAGAGCGAGGCAGAGGCGTCTGACGCAGTCATCACAGGTACTATTCTTGTATGTGACAGGATGTCTAATGTATTATTTGATCCGGGTTCTACTTATTATAATGTGTCCATGCGATTTTCCTCTGAATTTGACATGATTTGTGATATATTGAGGGCCCCATCCATGTTTCTACCCCCGTTGGAGAGTCTGTCATAGTCACCCATGTCTATAGTGCTTGTTCTATCTTGTATATGGGTTTTCAGACTTGGGGTGATTTTGTGATTTTGGATATGACTGACTTTGATACAATCTTAGGCATGACTTGGTTGTCCCCCTATTATGCTGTGTTAAATTGTAATACCTAGTCTGTGACTTTTGAGATCCCCGGTAAGGAAAAATTAGAGTGGGAAGGGGTGTACAAGCCTAAGCCAACTAAAATCATATCCTCCATTAGGGCTAGGAAATTGGTGGGGCAGGGTTGTTTGGCTTATTTGGCTCATATTCGGGATGTTGAGGTTGAGTCTCCCTCTATTGAGTCTATTCTGGTTTTGTTAGAATTTAGAGAAGTGTTCCCAACCAATTTGCCTAGTATGCCTCCGGATAGAGATATAGATTTCTGCATTGATTTGGAGGTTGGTACTCGTCCCATTTCCATCCCTCAATATCGTATGGCTCCGGCAGAATTAAGAGAGCTTAAGCCTCAAATCCAAGAGCTCCTTGATAAAGGATTCATCCGTCCTAGTGCTTCCCCATGGGGTGCCCCAGTTTTGTTTGTTAAGAAAAAAAATGGTAGTATGAGAATGTGTACAGACTATCGACAATTGAATAGGGTCACCATTCGAAATAAGTATCCATTGCCTTGGATAGATGATTTTTTTTTACTAATTGCAGGGTGCATCAGTTTTCTCTAAGATTGATTTAAGGTTTGGTTACCATCAGTTAAAGATTAGGCCTGAGGATATACCAAAAACGGCATTTAGGACCCACTATGGGCACTATGAGTTTTTAGTTATGTCGTTTGGGTTGACAAATGCGCCTGCAGCTTTCATGAATTTGATGAATGGGGTGTTCAAACCCTTTCTTGATTCGTTTGTGATAGTGTTCATTGATGACATTTTGGTTTATTTGAGAAGTAAGGAAGAGCATGCCGACCATCTTTGTATTGTTCTGGGCGTTCTTGGGAAACCAAAGTTGTATGCAAAATTTTCTAAGTGTGAATTTTGGTTGACTTCGGTCGCCTTTTTGGGGCATGTAGTTTCGAAGGAAGGGGTAATGGTAGATCCTCAAAATATTGAAGCGCTTAGGAATTGGGTCCAACCAAGTTCTGTGACTGAAATTAGGAGTTTTGTAGGACTCGCTATCTACTATCGTCGGTTTGTGAAAAACTTTGCTTCTATTGCCACACACTTGACAAATTTGACCAAACAGGAGATACCATTTGAATGGACTGACAAATGTTAGGAGAGCTTTCAAAAACTCAAGACTCTTTTGACCACAGCACCTATTCTAGCACTACCGGTGGAAGGTAAAGATTTTATTATTTATTGTGATGCTTCAAATTCAGGCTTGGGTGCGGTGTTAATGCAGGAGAAGAATGTCATCGCTTATGCATCGCGGAAGTTGAAGGTGCCTGAG
Organism: Solanum etuberosum; assembly: GCA_029582245.1. Classification (NCBI taxonomy): domain Eukaryota; kingdom Viridiplantae; phylum Streptophyta; class Magnoliopsida; order Solanales; family Solanaceae; genus Solanum; species Solanum etuberosum. The sequence continues at coordinate 4,939 of JAJONR010002438.1, read as the reverse complement.
TGGAATTATCCAACACATGATTTAGAGTTGGCAGCGGTAGTGTTTGCTTTTAAGATCTGGCGGCATTATCTTTATGGTGTTAAGTGTGAGGTATTTACTGACCACCGTAGTCTTCAACATGTATTCACTCAAAAGGATCTGAATTTGAGACAGCGAAGGTGGATGGAGTTACTCAAGGATTATGATGTGACCATCCAGTATCATCCGGTTAAGGCTAATGTAGTGGCGGACGCACTAAGCCGAAAAGCGGTGAGTATGGGTAGTTTAGCTTTCTTGAGTACATCCAAGCGACCTTTGGCTAAGGAGATCCAAACTTTGGAGTCTAAGTTCATGCAGTTGGGCATCTCAAAAAAAGGTGGGGTATTAGCTAGCATTGATGTTAGGGCCACCTTCATTGAGGAAATCAAGGCCAAACAATTTGAGGATGAGAATTTGAATGAGCTTAGAAAGATGAAAGTGATTGGTAAGGCACAAGATATGGTTCTTGATGCGGGGGGCGTGCTCAGTTTTAAAGGAAGAATTTGTGTTCCTAGAGTGGGTGACTTGATTCAGAGTTTATTAACATAATCTCATGGTTCGAGGTATTCCAATCATCCGGGTGTGACCAAGATGTACCGAGACTTGAATCGACTATATTGGTGGCCTGGCATGAAGAAAGATATAGCGTAGTTTGTGGCTAAGTGTCAAAATTTCCAACAAGTAAAATATGAACACCAAAGGCCTACTGGTTTGCTTCAAAGAATGCCAATTCCGGAATGAAAGTGGAAAAGAATAGGTATGGATTTTGTGGTTGGTCTTCCCAAGACATTGGGAAAATATGATTCTATTTGGGTAGTTGTTGACAGATTGACTAAGTCAACCCATTTTATTCCAGTCAAAACGGATTATAATGCTCAGCAATTGGCTAAGGTGTATGTAAGTGAGATAGTAAGGTTGCACGGGGTGCCCCTTTCTATCATCTCAGACCATGGTACGCAGTTCACGTCCAAGTTTTGGAGGAAATTACATGAGGAGTTGGGTACGCAACTAACTTTTAGTACAACTTTCCATCCACAGACGGACGGACAATCAGAAAGGACTATTCAAGTGTTAGAGGACATGTTGAGGGCATGTGTGATTGACTTTGGAGGTCATTGGGATAAGTTTCTATCCTTATGCGAGTTCTCTTATAATAATAGTTACCACTCCAGCATTAACATGGCATCATTTGAAGCACTGTATGAGAGGGGATGTAGATAACCCATAGGATGGTTTGAGGCTGGAGATGTGAAACCTCAGGGGGTTGATTTAGTGAAGGATGCTCAAGATAAAGTGAGGAGTATTCAAGCTAAGCTTTTAGCAACCCAAAGTAGACAGAAGAAGTATGCAAACCATAAGGTAAGACACATGGCATTCCAGACTGGTGAGAACGTTCTTCTTAAGGTATCACCCATGAAAGGAGTGATGAGATTCGTCAAGAAAGGCAACCTTATTCCCCGATACATTGGACCATTGAGGTTCCTGACCATGTAGGGCCAGTGTCGTATAGGTTGGCTTTGCCCCCTAACCTATCGGGAGTTCATCCGGTATTTCATGTGTCCATGTTGAAGAGATATCATGGAGATGGGGATTACATCATAAAATAGGACTCAGTGGTGTTAGACAAAGACCTTCAGTATGAGGAAGAATCGATTGCAATTCTTGATCGTGATGTCCGGAAGTTGAGGACCTAAGAGATTAAGTCTGTGAAAGTTCAATGGAAGCATCGTCCGGTTGAGGAACCCACTTGGGAGACCGAAAAGGACATGTGAGACAAGTATCCCCAGTTTTTCTTCGATTCAGGTACTACTCCACTCTTGCTTTAGCCTGTTTCTCCTAGTTTGTCACTTGGGGACGAGTGATGGGTAAATTGGTATATATTGTAGCGACCGGTTCCCATCGATATAGAAAAGCCAACGGGGAAAAAATTTGGGCCGGAAAACTTTTTTGTAGTACCTTGAAATTTCCCAACCTAGTCCAGATTTGAACGATATCAGAGTCACTAAGGTCTAGGGAAATCTGGTAACAAACAGAAGATCAAATTATGAATTTGATCATATGAGCAGATAGCTAAGACGTTAAGAAACCCGTACGACATTACGGAATCGAATTCAGACGCGTGAAACTCCCAAAAATGGTCTTAGCGTGAACGGGTATTTTCTAAGTGTCGTGGGATGAAGGTGTGTTGTGAATTGGGGGTTTGGAACTCTTAATTTAGCTCTTTGTTTCCATGCATGCCGCTAATGCGGGATTTTCCCGCCAGGGCGGGTCGTTGTAGCGGGGTGAGGACCGCTATGGCGGGGCAGACGCGACTTAAAGTCAGAAATAAATCCCAAAAATATTTTATTCTGCAATTTTCTACTTAGAGAGCTAAGGAACGAACCCAAGTATTTTCTTGACAGTTTTTCACCATTCTTGAGGCTAAAGGTAAGGTTTTCACTCCCCAAATCTATTTTTCAATCCGTAGAACTTAGTTTCTTGGGTAATTATCAATTGGGGAGGGTTTTGATCTGCGATTTATGGTGGAAGAAACCCTAAACTGGGTATGGGGATCAAGGGTTCGACCTAGGGTTACTTTATTGATTATAATCTGGATATTTAGGTCTTGTTTATTGATCCTCGCATTATTATTATTATTTGTAGACCAAGAACAAGCGGAAAGAATCCGGAAGGGGAAGAATCAAGTTTCATAGAGGATTCAAGCTTTGTTTGAGGTAGGTGATAGTTGTGATTTCATTTTGTGTGATATATGTTTGTTCTTGCTTCATTATATTGCATGTATGTATGTGAATGTTGCATTATTGATCACACTAATCGTAAATTAGTATGAACGAATAACTATATGCCATGAATCACCTCTTAATTATATGATTGTGACAATGAACATTGTGATTGTCATTGTGGTATGTGGTACGTTGGATGGAGTGGGTCTCACGTTCCGATACACTAACTGGGATCAGATGTCATGTACCGACATAAATATTGGAACGAGTGTCACGATCTGACACACTAACTTGGAACTGGTGCCACGATCCGGTACACTAACTGTTTGGGTATGGGTTCCAGGAGAGAACCAATGACTTATTATACATATGCATATTGTTGAGAAGGTGGAATGGTACATTGATCCTAAAATGATATTGATATCGTATATGTTCGGTGTATGCATGTTTATGATGTTGTAATGACTTGCTTATATTGCACTTAGTGGGATAGCCGCGTGATCCTACCAGTACACTGTGGTTGTGTATTGATACTGCACTTGCTCTTTCTTGGTTGAGTACAGGGCATCTTCAAGCAGCTACTGACATACCTCGTTTAGAAGATCAGTGATCGTCATCGAATTCAAGGGTGAACCAGTTCTTCTGGGCTGCCTTAAGTTCTCTTTCAGTTTAATCCATCTTATTCGGACTTAGACTAGTTCATTAGATATTCCTATGTTTATCTTGGGTTGTACCCATTTTCTTAAGACTTTTGGTTCATTGTCAGAGTTTTGGTACATTGACTTTCAGGTTCTAGGCATTTAATTACGCAATCGTTTGTTAGACTTTTAGAGTTTATGGGAACTCTACTTTATTTCTCAATTTAAACTTGCTTCCGTATCTTTAAATACGTAGATTCATGGTTAGTTGGGTTGTAGTAATGGTTCTCCCACCGGAGGGTTAGTGTGGGTGTCAATCACGATGGTCTGGATCGTGACACCAACCTAAAAAATAAATGAATTGCATATAAGAAAACTTGAAATCATCATAGATTACTAAAATAAAACAAATAGAGCTACATAAGAATAAAGATAAAAGGGATCATACAAGAAATAGGATAAATGAGAGGATTTATGCTTTTAAGTAACAAAACAAAAGAAAGAAAAAGAGGCATACATGTAGAGCTTGTTTCATCCAATGATGAGGGTTACACATATACTTGATATCCATTTATATAAGATGTTTAATGACTAAAAGTTAATATAAAATTATTATTGATGATGTTGGATTAATGAAGAAAAATAGAGGGTCAAAAGTTCTGACTGTGTACAATTTTTAAAAGGTTGTAAATGACATTATTAGTAGTCAATATAGCATTAAGACAAACAAAAACATTGTGAGTGTATCTTTAAGTTTTGAAGAGGCGGTAATAGAAAAGAAATTATTAACATTATTTAGCTTAACTTTAAATAAGGCAACAACGTGTGGAATTTTTATTAGGAATTTGAAGAGGCTGGAAAAGGTATTATTAGCATTTACATAATAAGGTACTTATTTAACATATTTCGGTATAGTATTATATAAGGCAAACATGGAGCATTATAATTAGCTATATTGTAACGTGTACTAATTATTAGGCATTATTAGTATCTGTAAAACTTCTTATTAACTCACATCTGTAGTGAATGAGAATCACTAAAATAGGGATTCAATTGATTTTTAAATGTAAATATAGTCACCTAAACTATTGATTAGTTTAAGCAAAAACAAAATAAAATTAAAAAATAAAATCCTCTCTTGTGTCCATTTGTATTTCCAAAACATTGTAGTTGTGAACATAATAAGTATAATTATTAGTAATTAGTAGAGAATACCAAAATTACTCCAAGCCAAATAGCACCGGATACATTGCAAGGCAATATGTATAGTGATTTTACATTTCTACACAAAATAGTAACAAGAAATTCCAGAAAGAGAAACAATCATGAATAAATAATTAGAATTGAAACAATCCTTTCTAATTTGAAAAAAAAAATCTATAAATGATAAAAATCTTACAAACAAACAATAGAAGATGAAAAAAGAAGGAACTTTACCATATTAGTACGTAGAAATGCTAGCGGAAGAATTCAAGATAACAAATTTGTATTTGGTAGTGGTATATATTGATTTAGCTACAACTCTTCATATTCTTTGATTTAATATTAAAAGGAGGAAAA
>JAJONR010002436.1:0-35742 GCA_029582245.1 Solanum etuberosum | reverse complement strand
TTAAATTGAGTTTTGAGAAAGTAAAGATGAGTTTTGAGAAAAGAGTTTCTAAAACATGATTAGTATGACAATCGAGTATGCCATCAATGTATGAGCAGTATGGTATCTAGATATACCATCAATGTTTATGCAGTATGACTTCCCGAGTAAACAATGATCATATTAAAATATGATTTTGATATGTGTTTGAGAAAGAGTTTTCAAGTTTGCATTGAGTAAGAGTATAAGGGGAGTATGGATTTCCAGAGGTATCAATTTTTACATTGATAAAAGAGAAACTGAGATTTCTAAATGAGTTATGAGTTCAAAAGATATTTCAAGAGTAGTTACCTCTTTTAAGAGGGTAGTTTGAGCAATAACCTCAAACCAGAGGAAAAATTATGTTTTTAAACATATGAGCATGAGTATATATTATTGGGAGTAGTATTGAGCACCGATATGGGGACGAGTTCAGACAACTTAAAGTCCTCATAACCGTGTATGCCAACATGGGTAAATGGTCATACTTTTTAGATGATTCTTTATTGCTTTTTAACTATAGCTTAGTGGATCCACTTAGTTGAGGAGTCCTATATCTCGGCAAGGTATAGGACAGTTCTGGCAGCATGGGCGAGACGTTGTATCATCACGTAGCTCGTAGTGATGGTTGTCGGTTAGAGAATCTCCTAATAGAGTTAAAGTGTATTTTTATATATTACTTATTATGTTGAGTTCAAAGATGAGAAAGTATTTTGTAAAGCCTTAACTGATTTTACTCCTTTATTTCTTTACATTCAGCTTGAGTTCATTGTTATCTATTACAGTCCTTTCTTTCAGGTATTTGTTATTCAGCTATATTACATACTCGTACATTCAATGTACTGATGTCATTCGACCTGCATCTTTTAATGATGTAGATACAGGTTCTTAGGATCCTCAACAAGAATCTGTTGAGATCACTTCATCCGCTCGTCTTCTTATGAGTGATACCTCCTTGCTTTCGGAGGACTCCAGGTTTATGAGTCGTTAGTAGTAGTTCTTTTGAGGAGTCGTGGGTGTTTTACCGACACTCATCTTTGTATAGTAGAAGCTTCATAGATAGACAGTTTTGGAGAGTCTTTCAGTTTCAGATATTTTATTTAAAACTTATGTTTCATACTCAGTATATTCAGTTCAGTTTTGAGATTCAGTAAACTGTTTTTAAACATTTCTTTCAATTTGAAGCTTATGTATGCTTGAGTTAGTCTTCCGCTTGTAGTCAACCAGGATGAGGGTTCACTTGGGGACCAACAATGGTTCTCGAGTGCCGGCCACGTCCAGGGTATAGGCTCGGGGCGTGACACTTGACATGCCACACCATTTGCCATGTGGCCCAAAGTGGGCCTCTAGGATGGACTAAGCAAACTGGGCTCATCTATTGTAGCCCAAATCAATTACTTTGAACTTTAATTAAATCCATATTTATTGGACTTAAATAATTAACTCTATTATATTAATCCATAATATTTATTTGAACAAATATGTTCATAAATTAATATAATATGAATCATTTTATAAATTTATATTTAATAAATTTTAAATGATTACAAATTTCCTCGCTACAGGTATGACTCAAACTTTTGTGTTTAGGCTTGAAGTATCATGACAATATTATATTATTTTGTCGTGAAGAATTTTTCTTGCTAGGCATATAGTAGTTTTGGCCCTTATCACGTAAAATCATAATAACAAGTGCCCTTTTTTTTAATATGCAATCACTTGCTTTCAATGATTTGCAACTCATTTGTCAATTTAACAATTTTTATTAATATTAGTCACAAATAGATGATTACATACTAAGAGTTTGCTTTAATTTTATAGAGCACATAAGAGTATATATTATATATATAAAAGCTCTCCAACTGAATATGTATTGTATTGTGATTTTGAAGGAATGTTTGAATGGTTTGCACGTGAAATAAAGAAAACAAATTCCACCGCCAATACACACAGCTAACCTTATTAGGAGACCCTTAATTAATTGTCCATCTGTATGATTTCCACAGTTTGAATCCTATTAGAATATGAATTCTTGTATAGTTCATGTTGTAATCAAATTGATACCACCAATTTCCATACTTATAAATACTCCATGATTTTATCGTTGCAAACCATCAATTCGCGAGCTCCTCCAATAGACGCCTTCTAAGTTAATCTTGCGAGCATCAAAGTGCAAGGTAATTTCTCCTATAATTTCCGTCACTTTTTTTTTGTATTTTCTTTTATTATGTGTTCCTTTCATAGGTCAATGGAAGTAATATTTTTGTTTTGTGGAAGCTACTCAATGGGGAATTTTTTTAACACAAGAATTTGGTCTTGAGGTGTGAAGAGTTAGATACGCATCCCACTTTAAGAAAGGTAATTTAAAGGTGTTCCTAAGGTGAAAAGAGGATGGATACGCATCCCCTCCCTAAGAAGGTAATTTTATAGTATTCTTAAGGCAAAAAGAGGATGGATACAAATTCCCTCTCTAAGAAAGGTAATTTTATGATATTCTTAAGGCGAAAAGAGGATGGATACGCATCCCCGAGGATGGATACGCATCCCCGCCCTAAGAAAGGTAATTTATGGTATCCTTAAGGTGAAAAGAGGATGGATACACATCCACACAGTTTTGAAGGGATGACGATTTTCAGACAATGTCTCTCCATCCACCAAACTTAGGAATCTTGTAGTTGAGACTGAAGAAGAGGGACATCAAACCTGGTTTTTGACTCACACTCCACTAGTCGGTCGATATGCAAGTCTGTGGCCTTCTTTGAAAAATCCATTCCATTTGAAGACTTCATCTTGCATACTTGACTGAATTTAAAAACATCAAGCATGCTGTTAAAGAAGTTCATATTTTATAAGGGTTTGCCCCCTCCATTGACCCATCAATACTTCGTACAAGTCTAAAGTTTGATGAGACAAAAGATAAAACAAAATACTTATCTCTTTTACTTTCATGTGAAAGATCAAGTGGGAACATGTGATTTTCTAATACTCATGCAACTAGACTTAGAATATGGTTCTAAGTGTCTACGTACCTCAGTGAAGAGGATCAAGTCACAACGTAGTTCTGGGTGAGTTTTTTTTTTGGTTGTGTCGTACACAGTTTATACTCTTGTGGGCCAGGAGTGACATGCAGTTTAGGCTCGTACCTTAAGGAGCATCATCTAAATTCAAGGGTAGTTCCTCTTTGGGAATTTTGCATTAATAAGACCGATCCTTACGCCATCAGCATTAACAAGCTTGTAAGCACCCTTTGAATATGCTTCTTGTACGACATATGGTCCATCCCACTTTGAGGTAAATTTGTCCCCAGACTTATGTGAAGTAATGATGGGTCTTCTTACTGCAAGGACTTGGTCTCCAACTTGAAAGCACGTCAAGAAAACCTTCTTGTTAAAAGAACGGGATAGACGAGCTTGATAACATTCAAGATTTTGTTGAGATTCTAGCCCCTTTTCATCAAGTGCTTCTAACTCTACAAGACGTAGTCGGGCATTTTCTTCTTCAGTAAGCCCTTCTTGAATATCAAGTCTTAAAGAAGGTATTTGACGCTCAAATGATAGGACTACTTCAATACCAAAGCAAGTGAATAGGGTGTTGCTTGAGTTGGTGTGAGGTATGTTGTCCTATATTCCACAAAGCTTCTTCCATTCTTTCATGTCAATATATTTTGGACTTGGAGACAAATTTCTTGAGCAGGTTGCATAGAGTCTTATTGAATGCTTCAGCAAGACTATTGGCGGCAACATGATACATAGAAGATTTACGCTGCTTGAAGCCAAAGAGATCACAAATCTTGTTCATTAACTTGTTATCAAATGGCTTGCCATTTTCCGTTATTATGTAGTGAGGGATGCCAAAGTGATAGATGATATTCACTCGGATGAAATTTGCAACATTCTCTTTCTTCACTTCTTTAAGAGCGATAACTTCGGCCCATTTTTAGTAGTAATCTGTTGTGGCCAAGATGTACAAGTGTCCACCAGAAGATTTTGGTAGTGGTCCCACAACATCTAACCCCCAAGCGTCAAATGGCCAAGATGCAATAGTTGGGTGTAATACTTCGGGTGACTGATGTATGAAATTTGCATGAAGTTGACAAGCATTGAACCTTCGAGCATAATCTAAGAAATCCTTCACCATGGTTGGCCAATAATACCCCATTCTCTTTATGTGAAAGTGGACATCCGGTCCGGATTGATGTGATCCACACTCCTGAGTGTGCTTCTTGTAGAGCTTGGATTTTTTCTTCCTCTCCCAAACATTGCAAGAGTACTCCCTCAACTGATCTTCTATATAATTTGTCCTTGTAGTAAAAGAAGCGAGGTGCACAACGACGAATGTTAGTTCTTCTCCTCGGACGTTCTGGAAATATCCCATAACACATATAGTCGATAATGGGTTGTCTCCCATCTTCCTTCGCGGCTTCAGAAACAACGACGAGATACTCAAGCTCATTTTCTGTATATTCGTCCTCATTTGGTGGTGGTACTATCTTTTTTTGGCAAATAGTAACTTGTGTCTGATCATGAAGAGTTAGCGTTGAATCTAGGGCAGCCAACATATCATCTTTCTTATTTTCCATTCTAGGCATATGTTGGAGGGTTACATCTCCAAGCCATCCTATCAACTTTTGAGCATAGTCATGATAAGGGCACAATTCGAGTGTCTTCACCTCATACTTTCCCAAGAGTTTATTGATCACCAACTGAGACTCACCAAAGACTTGTACGTGTAATTGATTCATGTCGACGCCCATTTCAAGTCCAAGTATCAACTCTTGGTATTCCGCGATATTATTGGAGCAACATTCTTCAAAGTAAATGAGAATGGTAGAATCTCTTTTTACTAAATGATGAACACTACGCCAGCTCCAGCTCCACCACGATGTGCAGCCCCATCAAAGTACATTTTTCAAGGGGTTGAATTTCAATAGACATCACATCTTCATCAGGAAGTTCATCAGTTAACTCCCAATCATCTGGTATCGGGTGGTCTGCCAAAAAATCTGCTAATGCTTGTCCCTTCTCAGCTTTCGGAGGGATGTACATGATCTCAAACTGTTGGAATTGGAGGTACCATCTTGCTAGTCGGTCACTAAGGACAGGTTTCGACATAACAAACTTGATAGAATTTGCTCTAGAAATAAGACGAACAACATGAGCTTGAAAATAATGCTTTATCTTTTGAATTGAGAAGACTAGCACCAAGCACAATTTTTCAATTGACGAATAGTTTAGCTCATTTGGCATCATCATTCTGCTCAAGTAATAAAGAGTGTTTTCTTTGCATTCAATATTCTCTTGGGCAAATAGGGCTCCTACGGATCTTTCTTGTGCCGCAATGTGGAGTATCAATGGCTTTCCAGGTATATGGGCTGCCAAAACTAGAGGTTTCACTAGATACGATTTGATACTCTTAAAGGCATCACTACATGTTTGTACCCAATTAAAAGGAGCACTTTTCTTCATGAGATGACCGAATGGTTGGCATCTTCCGGCTAGATTTGAGATGAACCTCCTCAAGTAGGCTAGCTTTCCTTGGAGACCTCTTAACTCATGAATATTTCGAGGCTCAGGAATCTTTGAAATGGCATCAACTTTGGCTTGATCAATTTCAATTCCTCGATGTCTCACAATGAAGCCAAGAAACTTCCCAGAAGTAACTTCGAAGGCACACTTCAATGGATTCATCCTTAGTTGATATCTTCATAGCAACTCAAACACCATTCTTAAATCTTCCAAATGATCACCCCTATTTTTTGAATTAACCACCAAGTCATCAACATAGCATTCAACATTTTTATGAAGCAAGTCATCAAATATATTTTGCATAGCTCTTTGATATATGGCACCAACATTCTTTAAACCAAATGTCATCACTTTGTAGCAATAAATAACCTTAGGTGTGCAAAACGCAGTGAGTTCTTCATCTTTTGGTGCCATGAAGATTTGATTATAGCCGAAAGAACCATCCATGAAGGACATTGCCTCATAACCAGTGGTGGCATCGATCATCAGCTTTAGAATGGGAAGAGGGAACTCATCTTTAGGACATGCATTATTGAGATCTCTGAAGTCAACACAAATTCAAATTTGTCCATTCTTCTTCCTCACATGAACAATACTTGAAATCCGTGTAGGATATTTGAACTCACGAATAAAGCCTGCCTCAATGAGTTTGTTAACTTCATTTTCTATCAATGGAACCAAGTCTGGCCTAAAACGCCTTTGGGTTTGCTTAACAGGACGAACCATTTTTGACTGCCAACTGATGGGCTGCTACTTTAGGATTCAAGCCAGACATATCTTTATAACTCTAAGCGAAGACATCCCTATATTCTTTGAGTATATTCACATAAGTGATTTCTTCATCAACTTCTAGAAAGGAGCTCAAGAAAGCTGGCCTTGGGTCTTCATTGGTGCCAAGGTTAACTCCCTTTAAGGGATCTATTGTGGTCTTCACTCCTTCTTCAAGTTCTGGTGGAGCATCTCCAACATCTTCCTTTTCTAGAGGGTCATTGTCATTGACAGATATATGATGACACCAAACAATATTTTCCAACTCTTCATCAATCTTCATTTTAGGCAAGGCATCGTACTCATTATGGATCGTAACATGATATGAAGAGCCTACACTTTATTCATCTTCCTCGCGCTCCTTGGTGTAAAACACAATGTGGGCTTTTTCCTTGAGTTCGTCCTTACACGAAACCATAAGTTTCACTCGTCGACTCATCCTAGAAGGAATCAAACTTTTGAAATCCTTTTGGATCACAGGTGAAGCAAGCGTTGTCACTCTTAGGTAACTTCTTCGATGCTTGTTATCCTCTTTCTTCAATGGACCTAACATTTCAAATACATAATTTCTTGTAGTTGATTTTCCAAGTCGATCAAAGACCCGAAGGCCTTTTATTGGAAGCAACAGACTCATCTTCTACAATGATGTAGTTATTAGTGACCCTTCTTATGGTGATGTGAACTGGCGGTGGTTCGCTATAGCCTAGGCCTTCACGTGCTTGCCTGGTTTTATCTTTTGATGGGAGTTTCCCTAACATTGATAGCTCATTATGTTTGTATCCGACCTTCACAAATAACTTGTAAACATTAGGATCAAAACCTTCTCTTGTGCGTTTCATAGGGAGTGCCACATCTCTCACTTGATTTTGAGTGATTGTCTTTCCTGGTAGCTTCAATACATGTTTATTTCATCGATCCATCTGATAGGAAGAGTTAGGCCTCTTAATGCATGTTATTGAAGGTAATATGATTGACCTTCTTCTTTCTTCACCTTTGGAACGTAGCGAAGTACAAAAGTCAACTTCTTCGAAGACATGATCTTCCCTTTATTCAAAATCGGACAAGGTGCTTTAGTGTCAACTTTTACCTTTACGACAACCACATCGATTCTTTTTCTTGTGATCTTATTAGACTTGATTTATTTAGAATCATTAGATTTTGCCCCTTTAACAACATAACTCTTCAAATAAAATTTTACATCGGCAAAGTGTTTCTCAACTTCGGTGAAAAGATTATCATCCACAACTATCTTCCTTTCAATTCCACCTTCAAGATACTTTAAACATTGATAGTAAGAAGATAATACAATTTTATTCTCATGTACCCAAGGCCTACCACGTAATATATTGTATGAAGTCTTTTTATCGATCACATGCATCCATGCGCTTGATCGCAAATCTTCCATGTGAATTTCTAATTTAATAAAGCCTATGGACCTCTGTCCCCCTTGATTGTATCCTTGTATCAACAAACGACTTTCACTAAGTTTTTCAGTCGTGATGCCGAGTTCCTTCAATGTGTGGATAGGTAGAATGTTGACTCCAAATCCCTCATCTATTAAGATTCTATTTATCTTCTTCTCTAGAACGTGACCCAACATATACAAAGGATGATTGTGTAATGTTTCACCAAATAGAAGATCATTATCCATAAATGTGGTTTTTGTATCACATACATGTGCTTCTTGGTAAGAATTTTCAATAGGTTTTTCAAAAGATGAAGGAGACATCATTCATGAGATTTCCCTCGTTGCTTCTTCTTCGTCACTAGGAGACACTTTCGGTGAGGATTCTCCCGTCGTTTCTTGTTTGTTAATAGGAGCCACCTTCATTATTTCTTCTTTATCAGCATTGAAACATGATGCCTCGACATTGTCTTGAGTAGACTTTGTGCAGAACCAACTTTGTAAAAATTCCTCTAGAGTCAAAGGATGTCGGGGTTTCTGGTAGTGATGCACTTCTACCTTTGCCCTTTTTGGGTGCTTGATTGATTTCTGTTTCTCCAGTTTCCTCACCATTTTTCTTCTAATCGGTTGTTAAAATGATTCTTTTTGTAAGCTTGACTTGTTGCGTCTTCGCCTAGTCACAAGAATCCAGCCTTCATCACCATCTATATCAACTTGAGATTCGTCTTACTCCAATGATTCATTTTCATGATTTTCAGAGATATATATTTGGACCAGATCGAGCTAGCCGAACGTCATAGAGATTTGGTTAGAACTATCTTTTCATCATCAAGGACAATCTTCTTTTCTCTAGCCAATCACATAACTCTATCCTTGAAGACAACACATTTTTCAAGAGGGTGACTCACAACTATGATACTTGCAATAATTTGGGGTCATCAGTTTTTCTAGCTTCATTAGGCCACTTAATCTTTGGGAAATCAATGAGCTTTAACCCAAGCAACTCATCAAAAATATCAGAAACGTTGGAATCCAAGAAGGGGTATTACTTTTCTTGCATCTCCCTTAGGATCCACTTTTGGTTCGAATGCGCTTGGAAAGTTGTTCTCACACTTTTCTTCTTGCCTTCCTTCATAGTGAACTTCACAGGCGACACATTAACATTCATGCATTCTTTTGTGTCATTCTTGGGCACAAATGTTCTCCATTTCTTGGGTTCCTGCTTGTCCCTTCCTTTGTGAGGATCATGGACAAACGTCATATCTTTTCCAGCAGAGGACATTCTCAACTCCATGTCATGGGCGCGAGTAGCTAGATCTTCGAAGGATTTTGGTTTTATTCCTTGTAAGATGTAAGAAAGCTCCTAGTGCATCCCTTGGATACATATTTCTATTGCGGAAGCTTCACTAAGCCTATCCTTGCAGTTCATGCTCGCGTTCCTCCATCTATTTATGAAATATATAACCGATTCATCCTTTCTTTGGCGACTATTCGTGAGTTCTACCATGCTCACTGTATGCCTTGTTCTATGGAAGCGATTGAGAAACTCATGCTCTAGTTGCTACCAACTATCGATAGAATTTGTCTCGAGGTCCATGTACCAATCAAAGACATTTCCTTTTAGAGAGCGGACAAACTACTTGAAAAAATGGTCTCCATATGTTCCATCATTATTACATGTCTCCACAAAGTGTGCAACATATTGCTTCAGATTTCCTTTACCCTCAAATTATTGAAATTTGGGAGGTTGATAATCAACATACATTTTAAAGTTATTAATTCTTGCAGTGTATGGCTTGGCATAAATATGAAAAGATTTGGTGGAGACATCATACTTATCTTTGATTGTGCCTTCAATGAATTCCTTCAAGCGATCAAGTGGGATCATCCCTTTAGAAGAAACTGGCATCTCATTAACAACCGGTGCTTTCTTCGCTAGATGTTCGATCTCTTGAACTTCAACACCCTTTCCAGGTGCATGACTTGCTTCTCCATCTATAAGTCCTTCCAACCTATCCATCAACTTATCAATTCGAGACTCTTGGTGTTGTACATGCTTTGTCATTCCTTCAACAAACTTCATTAGATTTGCAAGTTGTTCCTCAGGGGAAGAAGCAACAGTCACAATCGTTTGCATGATCATTTGATATGTAGGAGAGTAACATGGATTTTCGCATAAGTTGATCTTCAGCGGACTCACATTGCGTGATGCATGTGGAGAGGATTCATTGGTTGAATCATAGTTCTTCTTTGTGGTAGAGTTCTTGGAACCAGATTGCTCAAGTAGAGCTAAGGTTTTCTTGATGTTTTCAGCAACACTGCTTCCTCCTTCTAAATCATTTTTGGAGGAAATTGATCCTTTTGGAGTGGAAGATCCAAAATCTGGAGTTGATGCGGACGACACTTGAAATGTTTGTTGTCCTAGCAGCCTTGTTCCTCGTAAAAATTCCGAGATTGTCGCGACCCAGGGGTACACCCTAGACGTAACATGGCATACAAGACCCCGAGAGGCCTCATATAAGCCACTTAGCTTTCATAACATAATATAATAGAAATGAGTCGAAATTTAAGACATTTTTCACAACATCAAAGTTTTCATATCAAAAGTAGAAGTCTATTACACTTTGTCTCAAACCATCTAAAACATGAATATCTTGGGACACATCCCATACAATAATGTCCAAAACATAAAATGAAAGAACATAAGAGAATTGGTGGGTATATCCTCGAATGCTATGAGGACTCACAAATCTTTAAGTCTTGCTCTACTAAGATCCTAGCCACGGGGATACGAGTCGAGATCGTCGGACCCTACATTTGGATAAGAAATGTAGGCAAGAGTATACGTTAGTACAAACATGTACTAAATATGATAGCTTGCATAAACATCAACATAAACATAAGAGATAACAACATAAATCATAAGCATAATAAATGCACATAAATGATCACAACATAGGAGGAATACTTTTTGAAGTAACCTCAACTTATCCTTAGTCAAGACTTGGGTCATCCACCTCTAGTCATGCATATAATGGAAGGCAACTCAAGCAACAATCCAATCTCCTCATACATCATATCATATTCTAGCTTATCTTTTATAGACACGGGGAATCACCTCTTTGCTTTACAACAAAGGAACATGGGTAGTCGCCGCTAGTCCTTCTTAACATATGGATCATGGGTACTCGCCTCTAGTCCAACCTAACATATGGATCATGGGTATTCGCCTCTTGTCCAACATAACATATGGATCATGGGTATTCACCTCTTGTCCAACAACATGTGACATGGGTATTCGACTCTTGTCATTCTATAAGGATCATGGGTACTCACCTCTTGTCCAATCATATCATAAAAACATGGGGAGTCACCTCTTGTTAAAATTTAAGGAATAAGGGTAATTGCCTCTTTATCCTACTTCATGGAATACGGGTAATCACCTCGTATCCATCTCATTTGGAGGTCATGAGTAATCCCCTCTAGCCTCATCAATTTCTTAGTCATTAGCATTAGATTCATTTTAGGTGAGTAATCCTTTCAACCTGGAATCATTCGATGTGAGAAAACCTTTCACATGCATAATCATAAGCAATTCATGTGGGAACTATCCCTTCCACAACAATTACATCAATAGTCAATAATTGACAACATAAGCTTTACTCTCAAAGGCCTATATCTCATAGTCATTCTATATGCTCAATCTCAAGCAATTCAATATCATAATTATCTCATAAGCTTCAATCTCAAAGCAATTATAATCATGATTCATCATATAAGCTTCAATTCTAATGTATCTCACCAATCCTAGATTGAATACATCTAAACCCACAAATTCTCCTTTCATGGCATAAAACCCATTTACATCAATTTCATCTTTCTAGACAAGGGTTAGGCATGGGTACATGTAATTTCATCATGAAAACATGTATTACTATCAATTCAATCCTAAAAAAGCATAATCCACTCAATTGGATCAACATTCATCAATACCCACAACATTGGAAGAAACTCTAACTCAAATTAAGGAATTTCATCTTCTCAATTGGGAAAATCTTAGGGACTCCATGGAAGAAAGGATTCCATGGATGAAAAATCATCATACCTTGATTACAAAGCCCACAAATGCTTGAGGAATGGAGACTTGACCTTGATTCTAGCTCCAACTCTTTCTTCTTCTTCTTCAAGTTCTAGAGAGAGAAATATTTGAGAGAAGAACTTTGGGATTTCTTTTGGGTTTTGGAAATGATGACTTGAATGGGTGAGTTGTGGGGTTATAATGACTTATATAGGAGTACTAGGCTTAGGAAAAATGACATAACTTTAATCTAATTAAAATTGGAAAAGACCATTTAGCCCCAAACTTTCAGGGGTCCGCCCCATCTTCACGAAGAGCTCCACGAGCTGTGGTGCTTACCACGAGCCGTGGTCTCTCTCGTGGTCATGGACTAGTGGCATACCTTTGCAACTTTTTACCCTAAAATTCTAAGTCACCTTCACGACCCCTCCCACAGCCGTCAAGGCCTTCACGAGCCGTGAAGTGGCTCGTGTGGAGGAGGCTTACTTGGGGCATATTTCACTTAGCCACTGCCTAGACCACCACGAGCCTCACCACGAGCCATGAAGGTGGTCGTGGGAATGTGAGCAGTGTCTAGGGAGGATTGGGCTGCCCTAGCCCTCTTCCTTGGCTATTTCCCTCTTCCTTGGCTCTAGCCCTCTCACTTAGCCCTAGTTTAGCCTACTAGATTTCTGAGGTGTTACATTATCTCCCCCTTGGAAACATTCATCCTCGAATTAAATTTCTAGACACCCTTCTAAAGTAAAGACCTAATACTAGCAGCCCATCATGCATGCCACTCATCTAAATGCACACAAACAAGGAGGAACTTCATCTCCAAGCTAAACATACTTAATGCATCTCAAAGGAAGGTAGGAACTACATCTAGCAACCTAATATGCATGAGATTTCAAAATTTACTCATGTTCAAGGAGGAACTACCTTCTCCAAGCTAAAAGCATGCTCAACACAATCTCATGGAGCTCAAATGCAATTCGTTCTCAAAAAGCATAGCTAAAACATGTTCATTAATTCATCACATGAAGTCTATAGGCAACTCATACTCAATGCACTACAACATGAGGATAATCAATCATATAAACTCATTTTCTTTCAAAACACAAGTTTTCATGAACATGCATAACATGGAAACATCTAAAACACACATGACTTAAAACAAGGTGCAAACCATGAGGAAACTCATTACCCCAAGCTAGAGTAGAAGGAAAAAGATGAGGATATCGGGACTTCATATCGACCTCGGCCTCCCAAGTAGCACCATCAACTAAATGATTCCTCCATAAATTTTTACGGAAGCAACTTCCTTGTTTCTCAACTTCTTAACTTGCCAGTCTAGGATCTCAATCGGTACCTCTTCATAAGAGAGACTTTCATCAACCCCTAAGCCTTCTAGGGGAACTATGGATGTCAGATCTCCAACACACTTCTTAAACATAGTGTAACACCCTGAAAATTTAGTAGACTAAACTAGAGCTTAACGTGAGGGTTAGAGTCATGAATTTAGCTCCCCGTACTTAAAATATAGGATTTCATGTTGAGACGTCAAGGTTCAACCCCTCAAGGACCAACCATGGGCCCTTGAGGAGGACCCCTAGAGGCTGCCTGGGCAGTGACCAATGACAGGACCCACGCCCCATGGGTGGGTCCATGCCCAGTTGGTGGGTAATCGTGGGTGAGCCCATGACACTGTTTGAGGCAGTGACCCACGAGACCAGGACCCACGCCTCATGGATGGGTCCACGGTCCGTGGGAGGAGGGTCGTGGGTGAAAGACCCAATTTTACAAGTCCTAGTAACCCAACCCACGTTAACCAGCACACCACGTGGGTCCAACCACGACCTGTGGTCGTGGTGTCTTGGGTGGTGACCTGGGGGCTGCCTTGGTGAATTAGTTTAGGGGCACTTTGGGGTTTCCAATTTTAATTAATATTAAGTGACGTCATTTTATTCTAATTTAGACTAACTATATAAGGATTTTATACCCCTAAACTAAATAATCCAACTCATTATTTCTAAATTCCCAAAACACTTTATCCTCTCCAAAAATTCTCTCTCTAGAACTCAAGGAAGAAGAAGAAGGAAGTTGGAGCTAGGGTTTCAAAGAGAGTTTTTTCACTCAAATTCGTAGGGATTCATTGCCAAGATATTTTAGTCCTTCATTCATGGATAGCCTTCATGTATGGAGTCCCTCCAAATTCAATTTCAAAACTAGAAAATTTCCAAAAGTTAGGGTTTGACTTCAATTTCATGGATTCCTTTCAAATTCATTTATAATGATTGAATTATGTTTTATTATGGATAAATTGATAATTTTACTTGGTTTTATGTTGAATTCCCTAAGAATCCATGAATTTACTTATTTTCCCAATTATGATCTCAAAGTGTGGGTACTGATTGATGCAAGGAGAATATTATAGAATTATGCATGTAGTAATTGAGCTACTTGAATTTTTATTATATCCATATATAATGTAGTGAATTATAGATGTGTTGATTGAATATGATCTATGATCCTTGAAGGGCAAGGTTTGAGAATTATGTATGTTTATGAGATTTCAGTATATGCTTTATGAACACTTTGAGAGTGAAGTGTCCATGATTATGACGCAATTGTTGTGTTGTTGAAAGAGTGTCCTCACATACACACCTATGCATGAATATGATATTATGTGAAAGGTTTTCTCACACTATATTGATTCTAAGGTTGAAAGGCTTTCTCACCTAGTGAATCTAGGAGATATCTTTTGAATTATGTTCGATTGAATGTCAAGACATTTCTTCCATGATTATGAACTAAGTCAAGAATTAATGAGTACTCGGTGGGAATTAATGCTTAGCACCGAGTGGATATTGATGTGAGATGGGAGACCTCACGTTAGTTGAGGCCAGGTTTCTAGGAACAATCTCTTGGGATAGAAGCCCTCACGATAGTAGAGGCCGGGTTTCTAGAAGCAATCCCCTTATCCCATAAACTATGTGCCCCCATAGGTTATTTAGCTAATGAATCCACCTAAGATAATGGTATGGTTCTACCTTAGGCAAGTAGGACAACCCTTTTCGGTGTGGGTAACACCGGATTCCATGTTAAGCTCACATGGTCTATGTCGGTTAAGGCTTATTCCCACACAATAACAATATGAACTAGAATATGAATGATGGACTAAAGATATTTACTTATCATGGGTGAGATTTATGGGGTCTTATTCATGCATTGCACAAGTAAGCTTTAAGGTTGTTTATGAAGTGCTTCTTTTATGATGATTATGACTATGTTGATTATGTTTATGACTTATGCTTTCTAAACTCTCAAATGATGTTTAAACTTAGTATGCATACATTCAAATGAAATGTCCCTTTTAGCATGTTTTTAAATGTTTTTATGCATGACTATCATACTTAGTGCATTTTTGTAATAACACCTACTTTTCCTACATTTCTTCCAAGTGTAGGGTCCGGTTCTCAAGGTGATCACCGTTGTGGCTAAGATTTGATTTACTCATTTCTCCTAGATTGTGGTGAGTCCTCATGATTCGAGAATGGATGTTTCACGTGTAGTTTCATTTCTAGTATTTCTTTTTCGGACTATGCTGTATGGGTTGTGTCCCTTTTTATTCAAGACGTTATAATAGATGGCTATGTTGAGACTTAGAGTCTAGACTTCCGCTTTTCTTTTATGAAAATTTTAGACTTGAAATGTATTTTTACTCTTATTGTTCTATTGCTTATGTTATGATATGCTAAGTGGCTTGTATGGAGTCCTTCGGGGTTCTATACGCCATGTTATATCTAGCGGGTACCCCTGAGTTGTGACAAACTTGGTAATCAGAGCACAAGGTTTAAAATGATTCTAGGATTATGTCTCATAAGCAACGTCTAGTAGAGTCTTGTTCATAAGTGTGAAGCGCGCCACATTTATAAATGAGAAGCTACAAGATGCTTAGGAAATTCCACTTCTTTCATTACTCTTAAGTCGTGCGATAGAGTTTAACTCTATAAGGTCTTTCTTTTAATCCTTTCCCTATGGTCTACAAGACATGACTACTAAAAGGGTTTTCGCAAGAAGGAACGAGGAAGACAATGTGAATGAAGGAGCTCCTCAGGCTCCGGTTGCTCCCTTGGTCGAGAATGTTACTCATGGAGAGTTTAGGGTGACTTTGCAAATTATGGCTCAAGCCGTGACGGCTCAAGCCAATAGAGAGGTGATTGCTCCCGTGAACCCTAATATGAATTACGCGGCTTCAAGAGTGAGGGACTTTGCAAGAATGAACCCTCCAGAGTTTTATGGCTCCAAAGTGGAAGAGGATCCTCAAGAATTTATGGAAAAGGTTTATAAAGTACTTGCTATCATGGGGGTGACTTCGGTAGAGAAAGTGGAGTTAGCTGCTTACAAATTGAAAGGTGTTGCTCAAGTGTGGTATAATTAATGGATGGACGGTAGGCCGGTAGGAGCGGGTCCCGTAGAGTGGGAAGTGTTTAAAGCAGTGTTTCTTGATAGGTTCTTTTCCCGAGAGTTGAGGGAAGCTAAGGTGGAAGAGTTCATTAACCTTCGTCAAGGAGGTATGAGAGTAAATGAGTATGCCCTAAAGTTCACCTAACTATCCAAGTATGCTCCAACTATGGTAGAGGATTCAATGGATAAGATGAGTAGGTTTTT
Organism: Solanum etuberosum; assembly: GCA_029582245.1. NCBI lineage: Eukaryota > Viridiplantae > Streptophyta > Magnoliopsida > Solanales > Solanaceae > Solanum > Solanum etuberosum. The sequence continues at coordinate 19,295 of JAJONR010002436.1, read as the reverse complement.
GATGGGCGTGTCCGACTTGGTAGTCAAAGAATGCCGTACGGCAATGCTCCATCATGATATGGATATCTCACATCTTATGGTGTACATCCAATAAATGGAGGATGAGAAACTCAAAGAAAAGAATAGGGAGGTGAAAAGAGCTAGGACCGGTGATGGGAACTTCTCCAATGCTAGGTTCGATGGACAAGGTCAACCAAGGTTTAAACCAAGGTTTTCCAACCAAGGCTCCTCTAGTGCTCTTAGGGTCAACAAGGATAGGGTGTCCAACCCTAAACCTCAAGGAGGTAATGGTAGTGGTTCTTATGTGGCTAGATCTACTTGTGCAAAGTGTGGAAGAAAACATGATGGTAATTGCCTAGTTGGCACGGATGGTTGTGGGAAAAGTGGTCACAAAATGAGAGATTGTCCGATGCTTATGGCTAAGGGGAGAGAGGGAAAGCAAGCTCCTCCTAGTGGTTCAAACTCCAATTCTCCTAAGAAAAACTGCTTCTCTGCTCTCCAAAACCGAGGTGAACAAGAGAGTTCTCCGGATGTGGTGAACGGTATGGTAAAAGTTTTCCATATAGATGTGTATGCTTTGTTAGACCACGGTGCTACTTTGTCTTTTGTGACGCCATTTGTGGTGATGAGATTTGATATGCTCCCCGATGTGTTGTTAGAACCTTTTTCTGTCTCTACTCCCGTTGGTGACTCTGTGGTGGCTAATAGGGTTTATAGAGGATGCCCAGTTTCCCTATCCTATAGAGTTACTCTTGTTGATTTGGTAGAGCTTGACATGTTAGATTTTGATGTTATACTTGGTATGGATTTGTTGCACTCTTGTTATGCATTGATTGATTGTAGAACTCGGGTAGTCAAGTTTCAATTCCCTAATGAGCCTATCCTTGAGTGGAAGGGGGGAAATTCTATCTATGCCTAAGGGTCAGTTTGTCTCATGTTTGAAGGCTAAAAAGATGATCTCCAAGGGTTGTATTTACCATCTTGTTAGGGTGAGGGATGTAGATTCCGAGACCCCTACTCTTAAGTCGGTCCCCATTGTAAACGAGTTCCCAGAAGTGTTCCTGGATGATCTACCCAGTATTCCTCCCGAGCGATAAATAGACTTCGGTATTTACCTTCGCCCAGATACACAACCTATATCTATTTCTCCTTATAGAATGGCTCCGGAGGAACTTAAGGAGTTGAAAGAACAATTGAAGGATCTTTTGGATAAAGGCTTCATCTGGCCAAGCATCTCTCCTTGGGGTGCTTCAATGTTGTTTGTGAAAAAGAAAGATGAGTCTCTTCGTATGTGTATTGATTATCGACAATTGAACAAAGTAACCATTAAGAACAAATATCCTCTCCCAAGGATAGATGATTTGTTTGATCAATTTAAAGGGGCAAGTTACTTCTCAAAAATTGACCTTAGATCGGGTTATCACCAATTAAGGGTGAGGGGTGAAGACATTCCAAAGACGACTTTTAGAAATCGGTATGGTCACTATGAGTTCTTGGTTATGTCGTTTGGGTTGACTAATGCTCCGGCGACATTTATGGTCTTAATGAATAGGGTATTCCAACAATATCTTGATTTGTGATTGTATTCATTGATGACATTTTGATCTATTCGAGGAGTGAAAATGAACATGTGGACCTTGAGAATTGTATTGCAAGTCCTTAAGGACCATCAACTTTTCGCGAAGTTTAGTAAGTGTGAATTTTGGTTAAGGTCCGTGGCCTTCCTTGGCCATATTGTGTCTAGTAGGGGTACTGAGGTGGATCCCAAGAAGATGGATGCGGTCAAGAGTTGGCCAAGACCTCTAACTCCTTCGGACATTAGAAGCTTCTTGGGTTTGACCGATTATTATAGAAGATTTATTGAGGGTTTTTCTTCCATTGCCTTTCCGATGACGGCTTTGACTCAAAAGAAGGCTAAGTTTGTGTGGTCGGAAGCCTGTGAGAAAAGTTTCCAAGAGTTGAAAGATAGACTTACTTCCGCTCTGGTGTTGACCTTACCGAAAGGTACAGATGGGTTTGTGGTATATTGTGATGCCTCTAGAGTTGGGTTGGGATGTGTGCTTATGCAAAATGGTAAGGTGATTGCCTTTGCTTTAAGGCAACTTAAAGTCCATGAGAGGAATTATCCTACCCATGACCTTGAGTTAGCAGCGGTTGTTTTTGCCTTAATGATATGGAGGCATTATCTATATGGGGTTCATGTTGATGTGTTCACCGATCACAAGAGTTTACAATATGTGTTTAGTCAAAAGGATTTGAATCTTCACCAAAGAAGGTGGCTTGAATCATTGAAAGATTATGACATAAGTGTTCTTTATCACCCCGGCAAGGCCAATGTGGTAGCGGATGCTCTTAGTAGATTGTCTATGGGAAGTGTTGCTCATGTGGATGATGATAAGAAAGAGTTGGTTCGGGATGTTCATAGGTTGGCTCGGTTAGGTGTTCAATTAGAGGATTCCGTCAAGGGTGGTGTCATGGTTTACAATGGGTCCGAATCATCTTTTGTAATGGATGTGAAGTCTAAGCAAGGCCTTGATCCTATTTTGGTTGAATTGAAAGAGGCAGTACTTAAGAAATCCATCGAGGCTTTCTCCCAAGGGGGAGATGGTGTTCTTAGATACCAAGGTCGTTTATGTGTTCCTAATATTGATAATGTGAGAGATCTAATTTTGTCGGAAGCTCATAGTTCTCGGTATTCTATTCACCCGGAAGCCACCAAGATGTATCGTGACCTACGAGAAGTCTATTGGTGGAATGGGATGAAGAAAGATATCGCAAAGTTTGTGGCTAAGTGTCCGAATTGTCAACAATTTAAGGTTGAGCATCAAAGACCGGGAGGCTTATCCCAAGATATAGGTATTCCCACTTGGAAGTGGGAGGAGATAAATATGGACTTTGTTGTGGGTTTGCCTCGCACCCCTAGGCAACATGACTCTATTTGGGTCATTATAGATCGGATGACAAAATCGGCTCACTTTATTCCCGCCAAGGTTTCCTATTCGGCGGAGGACTGTGCCAAATTATACATAAGAGAAATGGTGAAGTTGCATGGAGTTCCTGCATCCATTATTTCCAATCGTGGCCCTCAATTTACTTCTCACTTTTGGAGGTCTTTTCAAAATTGCCTAGGCACCAAGGTTAAGCTTAGTTCATCTTTTCATCCCCAAACCGATGGGCAAGCGGAGCGCACCATCCAAACTTTGGAGGATATGTTAAGGGCATGTGTGATCAACTTTAAGGGTAATTGGGATGACCATTTGCCATTGGTAGAATTTGCCTACAATAATAGCTATCACTCAAGTATTGGTATGGCACCATTTGAGGCCTTTTATGGTAGGAGGTGTAGATATCCTATAGGTTGGTTTGAGGTGGGGGAAATGGATTTGATAGGTCCCGAATTGGTTTTAGAGGTCATTGAGAAAGTTTGACTCATTAGAGATAGATTGAGAAAAGCTCAAAGTCGGCAAAAGTCTTATGCCGATGTGAGGAGAAGGGATCTAGAATTTCAAGTTAACGATTAGGTCTATTTGAAAATCTCACCCATGAAGGGTGTGATGAGATTTGGCAAGAAAGGGAAACTTAGTCACCGGTATGTAGGCCCCTACCAAATTTTGAGGCGCATTGATAAAGTTGCCTATGAGTTAGATTTGCCAAGTGGCTTCGGTACATCCGGTGTTTCATGTTTCCATGCTCAAGAAGTGTGTTGGAGATCCGGCATCTATTATTACCTTAGAAGGGTTGGGGGTTGATGAAAGTCTTTCATATGAGGAAGTTCCGATGGAAATTCTAGACCGGCAAGTTAAGAGATTGAGAAACAAGGAAATAACTTCCGTGAAGGTTTTATGGAGGAATCATCTAGTTGAGGGTGCTACTTGGGAGGCCGAGGCTGATATGAAGTCCCGCTATCCTCATCTTTTTCCTTCTACTCCTACCCTAGTTTGAGGTAAGTAGTTCCTCTTGAGTTTTCCTTGTTTTGGGAGTCATGTGTGTTATACGAGTTTTTCCATGATTTCCTTATGTTATGCATGTTCTTGAGAAAGAAATTTATGTTTAGTAAGAAAATGAATTTTTATGATTGATTTTCCTCATGTTGTTGTGCATTGAGTAAGAATTGCCTATATGCTTCATGAGATGACTTGTTGAACATGCTTTAGTTGTGCTTTTTGAAAATATGTTGCATAAAGGCTCCATGAGATGGTGTTGAGCATGCTTTTAGTTGGAGAAGGTAGTTACTCCTATGAATATGAAATATGTTGAGTTTTCATGCATAATGGGTTGTTATATGTAGTTCCTACTTCCTTGTGATGCATTGATTATGTTTGAGATGGACTTGAAGTTTCCTCCTTTGAATTGTGCATTATTTTGATGTTGCATGCGTGATGGGCTGCTAGTCTTCAGTCTTTACTTCCGTAAGGTGTCTAGATCATCATTCGAGGATGAATGTTTCCAAGGGGAAGATATTGTAACACCTCAGAAATTTAGTAGACTAAACTAGAGCTTAACGTGAGGGTTAGAGTCATGAATGTCGCTCACCGTACTTAAAATATAGGATTTCGTGTTGAGACGTCAAGGTTCAAACCCTCAAGGACCAACCATGGGCCCTTGAGGAGGACCCCTAGAGGTTTCCTGGGCAGTGACCAACGACAGGACCCACGCTCCGTGGGTGGGTCCACGCCCTGTTGGTGGGCCGTCGTGGGTGATCCCATGACACTGTTTGAGGCAGTGACCCATGAGACAAGGACCCACACCTCGTGGATGGGTCTACGGTCCGTGGGAGGAGGGTCGTGGGTCAAAGACCCAATTTGCCAAGTTCCAGTAACCCAACCCACGTTCACCAGCACACCACGTGGTTCCAACCACGGCCCGTGGTCATGGTGTCATGGGTGGTGACCTGGGGGCTGCCTTGGTGAATTAGTTTAGGGGCACTTTGGGGTTTCCGGTTTTAATTAATATTAAGTGACGTCATTGTATTCTAATTTAGACTAACTATATAAGGATTTTATACCCCTAAACTAAATCATCCAACTCATTATTTCTAAATTCCCAAAACACTTCATCCTCTCCAAAAATTCTCTCTCTAGAACTCAAGGAAGAAGAAGAAGGAAGTTGGAGCTAGGGTTTCAAAGAGCCAGGTTTTTCACTCAAATTCGTAGGGATTCATTGCTAAGGAATGGTAGTCCTTCATCCATGGATAGCCTTCATCCATGGAGTCCCTCTAAATTTAATTTCAAAACTAGAAATTCTCCAAAAGTTAGGGTTTGACTTCAATTTCATGGATACCATATCAAATTCGTTTATAATGATTGAATTATGTTATTATTATGGATAAAGTGATGATTTTACTTGGTTTTATGTTGAATTCCCCAAGAATCCATGAATTCCCCTATTTTTCCAATTATGATCTCAAAGTGTGGGTATTGATTGATGCAAGGAGAATATTATAGAATTATGCATGTAGTAATTGAGCTACTTGAATTTTTATTATATCCATGTCTAATGTAGTGAATTCTAGATATGTTGATTGAATATGATCTATGATCCTTGAAGGGAAAGGTATGAGAATTATGTATGTTTATGAGATTTAAGTATATGCTTTATGAGCACTTTGAGCGTGAAGTGTCTATGATTATGATGCAATTGTTGTGTTGTTGAAAGAGTGTCCTCACATACACACCTATGCATTAATATGATATGATTGGAAAGGTTTTCTCACAATATGATGATTTTAAGGTTGAAAGGCTTTCTCACCTAAGTGAATCCAGGAGCTATCTTATGAATTATGTTGGATTGAGTGTCAAGACATTCCTTCCATGATTATGAACTAAGTCAAGACTTAATGAGTACTCCGTGGGAATTAATGCTTAGCACTGAGTGGATATTGATGTGAGATGGGAGCCCTCACGTTAGTTAAGGCCGGGTTTCTAGGAACAATCTCTTGGGATGGAAGCCCTCACGATAGTAGAGGCCGGGTTTCTAGAAGCAATCCCCTTATCCCATAAACTATGTGCCCCCATAGGTTATTTAGCTAATGGATCCACCTAAGCTAATGGTATGGTTCTACCTTAGGCAAGTAGGACAACCCTTTTCGGTGTGGGTAACACCGGATTTCATGTTAAGCTCACATGGTCTATGTCGGTTAAGGCGTATTCCCACACAATAACAATATGAACAAGAATATGAATGATGGCCTAAAGAGATTTACTTAGCATGGGTGAGATTTATGGGGTCTTATTCATGCATTGCACAAGTAAGCTTTAATGTTGTTTATGAAGTGCTTCTTTTATGATGATTATGACTATGTTGATTATGTTTATGACTTATGCTCTCTAAACTCTCAAATGATGTTTAAACTTAGTAAATTGCATACATTAAAATGTAATGTCCCTTTTAGCATGTTTTCAAATGTTTTTATGCATGACTATCATATTTAGTGTATTTTTGTACTAACGCCTACTTTTCATACATTTTCCCCAAGTGTAGGGTCCGATTCTCAAGGTGATCACCATTGTGTCTAAGCTTGGATTTGCTCATTTCTCCTAGCTTGTGGTGAGTCCTCATGATTCGAGGACGGATGTTTCACTTGTAGTTTCATTTCTAGTATTTCCTTTTCGGATTATGTTGTATGGGCTGTGTCCCTTTTTATTCAAGACATTGTAGTAGATGGCTATGTTGAGACTTAGAGTCTAGACTTCCGCTTTTATTTTATGAAAATTTTAGACTTGAAATGCATTTTTACTCTTATTGTTCTATTGCTTATGTTATGATATGCTAAGTGGCTTGTATGGAGTTCTTCGGGGTTCTATACGCCATGTTACATCTAGGGGTTACCCCTGGGTCGTGATACATAGAGAGATGGAACACTGGATGCACCATTGCCAAATCATTCGGCAAATCAAGTTCATAAACAACCTTACCAACACGTCTCAAAATTTGATATGGGCCTATGTATCGGGGACTAAGTTTCCCTTTCTTCCCAAATCTCATCACACCCTTCATGGTTGACATTTTCAAGTAGACCCAATCACTAACCTCAAACTCAAAGTCTCTTTTTCTAACATCGGCATAGGACTTTTGTCGGCTTTGGGCTGTTCTCAACCTCTCTCTAATAAGCCAGACTTTGTCCTTATCCTTATGAACTAATTTGGGTCCTATCAAGGCAACTTCACCCACCTCAAACCACCCTATAGGAGATCTACACCTCCTACCATAATGAGCTTTAAAGGGAGCCATACCAATACTAGAATGATAGCTATTATTATAAGAGAACTCTATCAACGACAAGTGATCATCCCAATTTCCCTTGAAATCGATGACACATGCTCTCAACATATCCTCTAAAGTTTGGATCGTTCGCTCCGCTTGCCCATCGGTTTGTGGGTGAAAATCCGTGCTAAGCTTCACTTTAGTGCCAAGACCCTTTTGGAATGACTTTAAAAACTGAGAAGTAAACTAAGTACCTCTATCAGAGATAATAGACAAGGGCACACCATGCAACCTTACCATTTCCTTCAAATATAACTTAGCATAGTCTTCCGCCGCATAAGAAACTTTGACGGGAATGAAATGGGCTAATTTTATCATTCAATCTACTATGACCCAAATCGAATCATATTGTCACCGAGTACGTGGAAACCCTACTATAAAGTCCATATTAAAGTCTTACCACTTCCATGTAGGAATGCTAATATCTTGGGATAGACCTTGCGGTTTCTGATGCTCAAATTTCCCTTGTTGGCAATTTGGAGACTTAGCCACAAATCCCACAATATCCTTCTTCATCCTATTCCACCAATAGACCTCCCGCAAATCATGGTATATCTTGTTGGCCCCCGGGTGAATGGAATACCGAGAACTATGGGCTTTGGTCAAGATCCGTTCCCTTAAGTCGTCAACATTTGGAACACATAATCGACCTTGGTATCTAAGTACACCATCTCCCCCTTGGGAGAAAGCCTCAACGGACTTCTTGAGCACCGCTTCTTTCAATTCTACCAAAGTCGGATATATACATTGCTTAGCTTTCACATCACTTACAAAAGACGATTCGGAACCATTGTGAACCATAACACCACCTTTGGTGGAATCCACTAGCTGAACACCCAAACGGGCCAATCTATGTACATCTCGTACCAATTCCTTTTTATCGTCATCAATGTGAGCAACACTACCCATAGACAACCTACTAAGAGCATCCGCTACTACATTCGCCTTTCCGGGGTGATAGAGAACACTCATATCATAATCTTTCAATAACTCAAGCCACCTTCTTTGGCGAAGATTCAGATTTTTCTGATTAAACACATATTGCAAGCTCTGGTGGTCGGTGAACAATCTAAATGAACACCACACAAATAGTGCCTCCATATCCTTAAGGCAAAAACCACCGCCGTTAATTCAAGTTCGTGGGTCGGATAATTTTTTTCATGGACCTTAAGTTTTCTTGAAGCGTAGGCAATAAATTTCTCATTTTGCATAATCACACATCCCAACCCAATCTTCGAGGCATCACAATACACCACAAAACCATCCGTCCCTTCCGGTAAAGACAAAACCGGAGCGGAAGTAAGTCTATCTTTCAACTCTTGGAAACTTTTCTCACATAATTTGGACCATACGAACTTAGCCTTCTTTTGAGTGAAAGCCGTCAATGGAGAGGCAATAGAAGAAAACCCTCAACAAACCATCGATAATAACCAGCCAAACCCAAGAAACTTCTAATGTACGAAGGTGATAGAGGTCTAGGCCAACTCTTGACTGCATCCGTCTTTTTAGTAACTACCTCAATACCCTTAATTGAAACAATATGCCCAAGGAAAGCTACGGACATTAGCCAAAACTCACACTTGCTAAACTTTGCAAAGAGTTGTTGTTCCTTAAGGATTTGCAACACAATCCTCAAATGATTAATATGCTCATTCTCACTCCTTGAGTAGATCAAAATATCATCAGTGAACACAATCACAAACATGTCAAGGTACTGTCTAAATACCCTATTCATCAAATCCATAAATGCCGCCGGAGCATTAGTCAAGCCAAACGACATCACCAAAAAATCATAATGACCATACCGGGTTCTAAAAGCCATCTTCGGAATATCATCATCTTTCACCCTCAATTGGTGATAACCCGACCTAAGGTCAATCTTGGAAAAGTAGCTCGCACCTTGGAGTTGGTCAAACAAATCATCTATCCTTGGAAGAGGATACTTATTCTTAATGGTCACCTTATTCAACTGACGATAGTCAATACACATTCATAGTGAACCATCCTTTTTCGTAACAAACAAGACCGGAGCACCCTATGGAGATATACTCAGTCGGATGAAACCTTTATCCAACAAATCTTTCAATTGTTCCTTTAATTCCTTAAGTTCTACCGGAGCCATTCTATAAGGAGGAATAAAAATAGGCTGCGTATCTGGGAGAAGGTCAATACCAAAATCTATTTCCCTTTCGGGAGGAATACCGCATAAATCATCTAGGAACACTTCCGGATACTCATTAACAATGGGGACTGACTCAAGACTAGGGGTTTCAGAATCCATATCCCTCACCCTAACTAAATGGTACAAGCAACCCTTAGAGATCATCTTTCTAGCTTTAAGATAAGAAATGAACCGACCTTTCAGCATAGAATTTCCCCCTTCCACTCTAGGACAGACTCATTCGGGAACTGAAACTTGACTACACGAGTTCTACAATCAATAGAAGCATAACAAGAGTTGAACCAATCCATCCCAAAGATGACATCAAAATCTAGCATATCAAGCTCTACCAAGTCAACAAGAGTAACTCTATGGGATAAGGAGACGGGATACTTTCTATAAACCCTCTCAGCCATCACAGAATCACCAACAGTAGTAGAGATAGAAAAAGGTTCTAACAATACTTCAGGAAACACATAAAATCTCATAGCCACATATGGAGTCACAAAAGATAAAGTAGCACCGGGATCAAGTAGAGCATATACATAAATTTGGAAAACTTTCAACATACCGGTAACCACATCAGGAGAATCCTCTTGTTCACCTCGAGTCTGAAGAGCATAAAACCTATTTGGCTTAGGAGCATTCGAACCCGAACCACTTGGACCAGATGAAGGATAAGGTTGAGCCCTATGACGATTATCTCCCTCATTCTTAGCAACAGAAGAACAATCTCTTATCTTGTGATCCGTCTTACCCCAACTGAAGCAAGCATTGGAACCCGCTAGACATTTGCCCTCATGCTTTCTTCCACACTTAGTACAATTAGGCAAAAAAGGCCCATTACCACCTCCTTGAGGCTTAGGGTTAGACACCCTTTCATTGTTGGACCTTGAAGGAGCCTTAGAAGAACCTTTCCCGGAAAACCTTTGTCGAAACCTTGAACGACCTCGTCCACCAAACCTAGAGTATGAATAGTTACCATCATCCGTTCTTGCCCTCTTTGATTCTCTAGACCTCTCTTTGAGATTTTCCTCTTTAATTTATTGGGCATGGACCATTAGACGAGAAATATCCATGTCATGTACAAGCATAGCCGTACGACACTCTTTTACAACCAATTTGGACACACTCGAAATGAACTTGCTCATCCTTGCTCTAGAGTCGACAACTATAGAAGGAGCATACTTAGACAATTTAGTGAATATCAAGACATATTCTTTCACACTCATATTTCCTTATCTAAGATTAATGAACTCAAGAACTTTAGCCTCCTTCATCTCAAGGGGAAAGAACCTATCAAGGAAAGTGGACTTAAACCTTTCCCATTCCAAGGGACCCGCATCTACCGATCTTGCGTCTTTCCATTGGTTGAACCAAATTAGAGCAACCCCCTTAAGTTGATAAGCGGCCAATTCCGCCTTCTCCACCGAAGTCACTCCCATGATAGCCAACACCTTATAGACCTCGTCAATAAACTCTTGAGGATCTTCCTCAACTTTAGAACCGTAAAATTATGGAGGATTCATTTTTGAGAAATACCTCACTCTTGATGCCACCGTACCCACATTTGGGTTCACGGGGTTCACAACCTCCATATTGGCTTGGGCCGTTACGGCTTGAGCCAACACTTGAAAGGCCATCCTAAACTCCACATTTGTCAGTTGGTCGGCCAAAGGGTAAACCGAAGCTTGAGGAGCTTTAGGAGGAGCTCCTTGGTTTAATCTCTTCTCCCTCGGTCCTCTTTTTGAAAAAACCCTTCTAGTAGTCATATCCTGTAGACCATCAGGTAAGGATTAAGAGAAAGACCTTATAGAGTTAAAATTTATCGCACGACTTAGAGAAATGAAGAAGTGAAGTTTCCTAAGCATCTAATAGCTTCTCATTCATAAATGTGGCGCGCTTCACACTTATGAACATGACTCTACTAGACGTGATTTTTTGAGACATCCTAGAACCATTCTAAACCTTGTGCTCTGATTACCAAGTTTGTCACGACCCAGGGGTACACCCTAGACGTAACATGGCATACAAGACCTCGAGAGGCCTCATATAAGCCACTTAGCTTTCATAACATAAGATAATAGAAATGAGCAGAAATTTAAGACATTTTTCACAACATCAAAGTTTTCATATCAAAAGCAGAAGTCTATTACACTTTGTCTCAAACCATCTAAAATATGAATATCTTGGGACACATCCCATACAATAATGACCAAAACATAAAATGAAAGAACATAAGAGAAATGGTGGCTATATCCTCGAATGCTATGAGGACTCACCAATCTTCAAGTCTTGCTCTACTAAGATCCTAGCCATGGGGATGAGAGTCGAGATCGCCGAACCCTACATTTGGATAAGAAATGTAGGCAAGAGTATACGTTAGTACAAACATGTACAAAATATGATAGCTTGCATAAACATCAACATAAACATAAGAGATAACAACATAAATCATAAGCATAATCAATGCACATAAATAATCATAACATAGGAGGAATACTTCTTGAAGTAACCTCAACTTATCCTTAGTCAAGACTTGGGTCATCCACCTCTAGTCATGCATATAATGGAAGGCAACTCAAGCAACAATCCAAGCTCATCATACATCATATCATAGTCTAGCTTATCTTTTATAGACACGGGGAATCAGCTTTTTGCTTTACTACAAAGGAGCATGGGTAGTCGCAGCTAGTCCTTCTTAACATATGGATCATGGGTACTCGCCTCTAGTCCAACCTGACATATGGATCATGGGTATTCACCTCTTGTCCAACATAACATATGGATCATGGGTATTCGCCTCTTGTCCAACAACATGTGACATGGGTATTCGACTCTTGTCATTCTATAAAGATCATGGATACTCACCTCTTGTCCAATCATATCATAAGAACATGGGGAGTCGCCTCTTGTTAAAATTTAAGGAATAAGGGTAATCGCCTCTTTATCCTACTTCATGGAATACATGTAATCGCCTCATATCCATCTCCTTTGGAGGTCATGGGTAATCACCTCTAGCCTCATCAATTTCTTAGTAATTAGTATTAGATTCATTTTAGGTGAGTAATCCTTTCAACCTAGAATCATTCGATGTGAGAAAACCTTTCACATGGATAATAATAAGCAATTCATGTGGGAACTATCCCTTACACAACAATTACATCAATAGTAAACAGTTGACAACATAAGGTTTACTCTCAAAGCCCTATATCTCATAGTCATTCTAAATGCTCAATTTCAAGTAATTAAATATCATAATTATCTCATAAGCTTCAACCTCAAAGCTATTCTAATCATGATTTATCATATAAGCTTCAATTCTAATGTATCTCATCAATCCTAGATTGAATACATCTAAACCCTCTGGGTCCTCTTTTCAGATATAATTCAAGGGCTCTTGAGCTTTATCTTAAATTTTGTTCATGTTCTTTGACTTAATGTTTGATTCAAGGGCCTTTGGAGCTTGTTCTTGAATCTTTGATGAATTTGAACTTGATCTTGATCTTGACTTTATACTTCAATTCAAGGGCTTCGAGCTTGATCTTGAATCTTGTAGTCTTGATATTGATTTGTGGATTTGATGAACTTGATGATCTTGATCTTTGATTCAAGGGCCTTTGGAGCTTGCTCTTGAATCTTCGATGAAATTGAACTTGAACTTTATCTTGATCTTGACTTTATACTTGAATTCAAGGGCTTCGAGCTTGATCTTAAATCCGGTGGTCTTGATCTTGACCGTTCTTGGAATTGAACTCTTGAATTCTTGAACTTGTAGCTTATTGAGAAATCTGCGTTTTTTGATCCACGAGCTTTCTCTAGCTTCTTGTTAGAATTCTCAATTCATTTTCTTAATTATGAGGACCCCTATTTATAGTTTTAAAATAGAGGAGTTGTGATTGGAACAGGATTTCCTTCGGCCAATAAGATTTAAGTGACATGACATATGGACTTTATGGAGCGGGCTTGTCAGTTTGACACATGTCATGCTCCTATTGGCTTCTTTGTTTGACTTGGCATATCATGTCATTTGCCACGTGGCGCCAAAGTGGGCCTCTAGGATGGGCTTAGCAAACTGTACCTCATCTATTGTAGCCCAAATCAATTACTTTGGACTTCAATTAAATCCGTATTTATTAGACTTAAATAATTGACTCAATTATATTAATTCATAATATTTATTTGGACTAATATGTTTATGAATTTAATATAATCCGAATCATTTGATAAATTTATATTTAATAAATTTTAAATGATTACAGGGGGATTGTCGGGGGGAGGGGGGGGGTATGGGGAGGAGGTGGTGGAGTAGGGTAAGAAAAATAATTTTAATTTTATTTTTTAAAAAATCATTTTTTTGGGATACTAATACTTTAATATTTAATATTTAATTAATATTAATAGTTTATTATTTAATTTTTGTCAAGGTGGGATATTTTATCTATGTGGAATGTCATGTGTCAAGGTTTTTTCAAATAAAAGAGAGTGCATTTCACACACCACTGAGGTGTGTTTCTCAAACTAATAAGTGATAATTTAGGTATGAAACTCAAAAAAAGGAAATAGTTTAGGTGTGTTTTTGACACTTATCTCTTACTATTACTTACTACTTATATAGAAGAGGGAGTTGAACTCTTCATTTAACTTGAGTCAATGGTATATCTGGATTGTACTTTAATATTTGCATTATTCACTGGTACATCTAAATTCTTGGTATTGTACTTTTCTTTTGATAACCATAAAAAGTAAAATCTTTTTAACAATACCACATCTATCCTTAAAGTTAACCAGTTGGTACAAGGGTATTTTAGATATTTAATCTTTTTTGTGTGCTGCAACCTTTTGTACATTATGAATAAAGGATGAAAATAATTTGATTTAATTGTTCAAAGGGGCCTAATTTTTTCAATTTCTCTTGCCTTTTGGATTGTGTGTAGTTGCACTTTTATGGACCCACAACTCCTTTATCAACCACAATTTATCAAAAGATGTTGTAATACAAATATGGGCCTCAATCCCAACACACTCTTTTTTTTTTTTTTTTTTTTTTTTTTGCTGAAGACACACAAATTTTTATTCCGTAATATTTTATAGTAGTTTTCAAGGGTTATTTAAATTTTTTACCCACATAACACTCAATTCAATTTAATTTGTTTTCCAATTTCAATTCATAAACTACTTCCGTTTATGTTTTTGGCTTTAAATTTCTTGGGGCACAATGCAAGTTTAGAAAAAAAAGTAGTAGTACATTATAGCTAACACATTCATTAACTAAATAAATAATGGTACTAATATATACCGTAAATAAAATAAAAATGTAAATTTGAACTAGCAATTTGTTAGTATAACATGAAAAAATTGTTTGATATCTAACTCCCGTTTGTCTATAAATTTTGAAGTTAAATTTTGAAACTTGAAAATTTCATTTTTGAAGTTATAATTTTTGAAATTTGAAATAGTGTTTAATGATAACGCTCAACTACACTTCTTCCGATTCAAAGTGTAGGCGGTTGCTAACAAGTATAAACCCAACGATGAGTTAGGGTCGATCTCACATGGAGTGGTACGGTAAAGAATTCAATTACGAGGTAACACCGTGTTCTAATATTTTGTAGGAGTAAAAAAGGTATGCAACATAAAATAAATCACGACGTTTCAATTATCAATATCAAGAGGAGAAAATTAGTAACAAGTTCTAACAACAACAATTAACACGAGATTTGAACGATTAGACAGAGGACCTTAGGAATGTGATCAATCGAATGCTAATTTCACTTAACGGGTAATTACTAATTGCTTTAGTTGTTGAATCTCAATGGGTAGGATGGGCTTTGAATATAATAGCCATCTCTCGATCAACTACCATGTTTCGAGTGAGTTCTCTCGAACCTCAACAAGCTTAACAATATCAAACAACCCAATTCCTTAATTAATCCACTTTCTCAAGTTGGGTTGTAAAGATGCAAATCAATTAAACTATCAATCATTCATTCTACCCTATAACTCTTTCTCAAGCAATCATAGAGAGCTAAGCTCGAACCGAATTTGCAACTTCAGTTCATCAATGAAAATATGAACAAATAATCGAACTCATTTCAAAATAACATTAAATTTAGCAATTACCAATACCCATAAGCTAATTAATGCATTCTACTACATGATATATTGAAGGCTTTTATGATATGTGAAGATGTCAACATGAACGCCATATAAATAGTGTCTCCAGATCTTTAACGCATGCACAACTGCAGCCAACTCTAAATCGTGGGTCAGATAGTTCTTCTCATGCTTCCTCAACTTCCTTATAGCATATGCGATAACTTTACCATGTTGCATTAGAACACATCCCAACCCAACACCAGAAGCATCACAGTACACCGCATAGCCTTCTGAACCCTGTGGCGATGCTAGAACTGGTGCTGATGTCAACCTGTCCTTCAACTCCTGGAAACTATGCTCGTAAGCTTCAGTCCACTGGAACTTAGCTGCTTTTTGAGTCAGCTTTGTTAAGGGTGCTGAAAGTGAAGAAACCCCCTCTACAAACCTTCTGTAGTACCCAACTAACCCTAAGAAAATACGAACCTCAGTCGGAGTCATGGGTCTGGGCCAAGTCTTTACGGCCTCAATCTTTTGTGTATCAACGGTAATGCCTGCATCTGATACAATATGGCCTAAGAAAGCTACAGAGTCCAACCAGAACTCACACTTAGAAAATTTTGCATAAAGTTCTCGGTCTCAAAGAACCTGAAGGACTGCTCGCAGATGATTTGCATGCTCAGCTTCTGAACGTGAATACACCAAAATATCATCAATAAATACAATTACAAACAAGTCTAGATACGGCCTGAATATACTATTCATCAGGTCCATGAACACTGCTGGGGCATTAGTTAATCCAAAAGACATTACCAAGAACTCAAAGTGTCCATATCTGGTTCTAAAAGCCGTATTGGAACGTCTTTCTCCCGAAATCATATCTGGTGGTACCCTGATCTTAAATCAATCTTTTAGAAGCACTCAACACCTTGTAACTGATCAAACAAGTCATCAATCCTCGGAAGGGGATACTTATTCTTTATAATCGCCTTATTCAGCTGTCGGTAATCAATACACATTCTTAGTGAGCCATCTTTCTTCCTCACGAATAATACTGTCGCACCCCATGGTAAAGAACTAGGCCTAATAAAGCCTTTATCCAGCAAGTCTTTCAGCTGATCCTTCAGCTCCTTTAGCTCAGCAGGAGCCATTCTATAAGGAGGGATAGATATGGGTTGTGTACCTGGTAGCATATCGATAACAAAATTAATTTCCCGTTCTGGAGGGATACTAGGGAGCTCATTTGGAAATACATATAGAAACTCATTAACTACCGAAATAAACTGAAGTGTCGGTGGTTCTGCATCTATATTATGAACGCGAACAAGATGATAAATACAACCTTAGTAATCATCCTCCTTGCATTAAGATAGGAAATAAACCTACCTTTCGGCGTTGTTGTATCACCTTTCCATTCCTGAACTGCCTCTCCTGGAAAGTGGAATCTAACAATCTTTGTCCGACACTCAACATTAGCATAACAAGACACTAACCAGTCGATACCCATAATGTTGTCGAAATCAACCATCTCTAACTCTACGAGGTCTACAGAGGTCTGACGGTCGATAATTTCTATCGTGCAACCTCGATAGACTCTCCTGGCAATAATAGACTCACTAACTGGTGTAGACAAAATAAAGGGTCGATCTAATGACTCTGCTACTATACATAACTTCCCCGCAATAAATAGATTAACATAAGACAGAGTAGGTCCATGATCTATCAAAGCATAAACACAATAAGAGCAAATTATCAATGCACCTGTCACAACATCTGGTGATGACTCTGAGTCCTGTCGGCCGGCTAGTGAATATGTACGGTTCTGGCCACTACCAGAACTAGATGCTCCCTCTCTGCCTCTGCCTCTACCTCTACCTACTGAAGTCTGGGGTCCACGTCCTCTAGACTGTGCTGATGAGGAGGAACCTACTACTGACCTGGTCAACTGACCTATACCACCCTGACCTATGGTCGGGCAGTTCCTCCACCCATGCCTCTCCTGTCCACAAGAATAACAACCTGTGGAACCCTGCCTGCACCTCCTAAAATGCATCCTACCGCAAGTAGCGCAACGCGACGGGGCTGTCCAAGCCTGGCCTGAACCCCTCTTCTGCTGAGAGCCTGATGCTCGTGAACCCTCACCCGGGCCTGACTGTCCCTGACGATCAAATCTACTACCCTGGAACTGCTGTGACGGAGGTCTAGGTGGCCTACTAGAATATCGGGATCTGGGACCATCCTGAAAATCTCCCTGTGAACCAGCGGGCCTAGCCCTCTTCCGTCTGTCTCTCTGACCCTCTCACTCATATTTTGTAGATGTCGGCGATCCTCTATGCCTTGTGCAAAGGCCTGAATTCGCGAGATATCCATATTATCATTTAGTGCAGCGGCGGAACAAGCGTCGATATAGTCCGAGTCAAGCCCTCCCATAAATCTACGCACCCTGTCATGCATCGTATCAATAAGTACTGGTGCATATCTAGCCAACGAATCAAATCTCAGCCCGTACTCTCGAACACTCATGCTGCCCTGTCGGAGGTTCAGAAACTGGTCCACCCAGCCATCCCTAATCTCTCGAGGCAAATAGTGATCTATGAAAGCTTCTGTAAAGCTATCCCAAGTGGGTAGAGCTGCATCTTTTCCCTTAGATCTCTCCCAACTTTCATACCACAATGCTGCAACATCACGCAATCGAAATGCTACTAACTCAACTGATTCAGTCGCTGAGGCATGCATGACTCTGAAGATCCTATGAAGCTGATAAACAAAGTGCTGAGGGTCCTCTCTGCGATCTGTCCCTGTAAACTGTGGAGGATTCAGGGCAAGAAATTCACGAACTCTCAAACTTCCGGGCCCTTCAGAAGGTCCGGTAACATCTGGCGCAATTTGTTGGCGCTGTGCAGCTACTAACTGTGCTAACATATACACTGCACTCTTGAAATCCTGATCAGATGGAATAGGAGGAACTAAAGGTGGTACTTCTGGTGGAGCAGGAAGTCCTGTAGCCCTTGGAGACTCCTGAAACGGTGGAGAAGCTATAGGGTGCTGAGAAGATGTCTCCCCCTGGGTCTCATAATGGGCTACCTCCACCTGTGGTGCCTCGCCGGTACCCTCGCCTGCAGCAGTATCTAGCCCCTGGCTAGCTGTGGTCTATCTGGTTTCAACCATCTCCATCTGCATACAAATATCAATTACAAGCCAGAAACCTCAACCCTTAAGACACCGCTCTATAGCACGAGGTGAGAAAAAGAAGAATAGTCATTCTAACATGCCCGGTAGCTTCTTGCTTATCGAATGTGGTGCACAACACATTTATAAATAAGACTCTACTAGACACAACTTGCATACTCCCTAGGATACGACGTTGCTGTGATACCAAGTTTGTCACGCCCCAAACTCAAGGGGCACAAATGGCTCTTAATGCCAAAACTCAAGCCCGAGCTGACCTTGCTGAACCATTTGCTACTAGCGCATGGCAGCAGCACGCAATCAAGAAAACAAACAAGTATATCTCGGCTTAAAATT
Organism: Solanum etuberosum; assembly: GCA_029582245.1. NCBI lineage: Eukaryota > Viridiplantae > Streptophyta > Magnoliopsida > Solanales > Solanaceae > Solanum > Solanum etuberosum. The sequence goes on along the minus strand of JAJONR010002436.1, from coordinate 250 downwards.
AAGCCCTCGGCCGGCAAGTCCCCTGTCAACAGATCTATAAAAGAAACAGCTACTCCCAAGAGTTCATATAAAGAAATAACCAACTAGCATAAAAGTCCTGATTGGGTCGTCGAGGCCACCATGATCTTTATACAAAAACTGAAAGCAGGTATATATCAAGACAATACATCAAACATCTAACAAGCTTCAGCAAACCAACAAACTAGGCTAGCATGGCCATAACGTAGCTATACACCCCACACACTAGTCT
>JAJONR010002434.1:0-12883 GCA_029582245.1 Solanum etuberosum | reverse complement strand
TTTCAGCGAAGTTTCGTTCTTGAAGTTGAAGAATTTGAGTTCTTGATTTGTTTCTTGAAAGTATTGTTTCCGTTCTTGAATTAGGATGGGTTTGATGAATTTTTGAGATAAAAGTTACTGAATAACAAGTGGTTTGGTGTAGATTATCGTGTACATAAGTTGAGTATTCGAATCTAAGTGATTGGGAAAGAAATCATTCGATTCTTGGCGAATTAGGGTCAAAAAATGAGTAAGAAAAGATCGGGCAAAAAATAAGGTACTAGGTTCGCATCGTGGACCTGTTCCTCAGGGTGAATTTTCCTCTCCGCGTTGCGGAGAGAATGCGGACGCCACTGTTTCAAAAATTATTTCGCGACCAAATTTTATTATTCATTTCCGCGTCGCGGACTTGCTCCTCAAACAGTATTTTTCAACCGTTTCTCATGATTAACTATCTAAAACTCATTTAATCATCACGATATCTTTCTTATCACAAATCATAACTTGGAATTGATAATTCAAATTCAATGTAAAGTTAAGAGTCAACTTTTGAGAGTTCTCCGAGTCATTTTAATAAGTCTTTTACAATCTTTTAAACTTCTTTAAATGACTTGAGCACTGAGTTTGAGGAAGAGTAGAGTTGCATTCATTTTCTTTTAAATGATATACGGAAACTAAGTATTCCAAGAGTAAATGTTTTCACATTTAAGCAAGAGAGGAAACACTGATTTTTCAAAAGAGTTCATGAGCAGTTTTCAGTATTATCTCTTTTTTTAGAGAATTTTTTTTGAGTAATAATCTCAAACCACAGAAAGAGGAAATGTTTTCTTGATAAAATAATGAACTAAGTATATTTTGGGAGTAGTATTGTGCACCGATATGAGGGAAAGTTCATACAACTCATAGCCCCCATAAACCATGTAGCCAACGTGGGTTGAAATGATCATACTTTTTAGATGATTCCTTAAGCCTTTTAGCACTAGTGGATCTACTTAGTAGTAGGTTCTATACCCCGACAAAGTATAGGACGGCTCTGGCAGCATGGGTTAGACGCTACATAGAGTTTACCTTGTATTTTAATATACAAACATAGTTTATTTTGTATCATTGCATACAAACAGAGTACATTGTATTTTTAAATGCACTGAGTTGTTATTTACTGTTTTAAATGCTTTATATAAACTGCATCTTTATTGTTGTTTTTATACTGCATTGAGTTGAGTATCACTGAGTTGAGTTGAGATGAGGTAAGTGTTTCTTTAAGATTCCAGTTCAAGCTTATGTCTTGTTTAGATTTCCCCTCACATGCTCGTACATTCCATATACTGGCGCCATTTGGCCTGCATCATTTATGATGCAGATACAGGAAACCAGGATCAACATCCAGCGCTTCGTTGATCCAGTTGAGCTCCAGAGTTGTTTGGTGAGCCTCCCTGCTTCCGGTGGATCCCTTGTTTACTTTCAGTCATTTTATTTTGCTATTAGGATGTCGTGGGTCTTGTCCCGACGTCCATCTCAGTTAGTAGAGACTTCATAGATAGATAGACGTTAGTTCATGAGTCTTGTTCATTTTCATTGTTATGTTCTAGACTTGAGTTGCCCTTGAGGCCTGTTTGAATGTTTATTTCTAAATATTCTGAGTTTGCTTTTGAGACATTTAGTAAAGTTGTGCTATTGAGTTCATACTAATGTTGAGTAAGTCTTCCGCTAAGAGTTAAGCCAGGCTAAGGGTTCGCTTGGAGCCAGCAATGGTTCTCGAGTGCCAGTCGCCCAGGCTGTAGGTTCGAGGTGTGACATTAGTCAACGCTATAAGTAGGATTTAGTGTCAATTTTGATCGCTAGTAAAAGTATGGTATAGTGGCAACTTTAATTGCCGCTAATACCTGAAAAGTATATATTAGTGGCAAGGTTAATGACTGCGAAAAGTACTTGTTAGTGAAGTTTGTCGACGTTAAGTGTAATATAAGTTACCACTAAAGTCAGTATTAGTGGCAATTTTAGTCGCGCTAATATATAATTAGCCGCTACTAAAAGTATGAATTCATTACAACTTTTGTCGCCACAAATGTAATCTTTGTGACAGAGTTATCTTGGACATATATTATATACTGTCTGGAAATTGTATTATCACGAATGAAAATGTCTAGATGAATTACAGAAGATAATAGAGCGGAATACAGGAGTTGTAATGTCATGCTAGCACAAGTACTATTAATATGGTACCAAAGCACCATAAATTATTGTATTGAGTTATTTACAATAAAACTTATAGACTAGAAGATGTATAATAAAGGTGCCTGAAGAACTGATACAAGGGAAATGGTAATTAATCGATTACCGATAAACGAGTGATTGTAATGTCAATATGAATACACAATAATGTGATTATGGAATCAAACAAAGAAAAAGATGACTATCTCTATGTGCATTACAAGTTTGAGTCACAAATCATATAGTATGTGTTTGTCAAATGCCCAAAATTGGGTATGATACAATGGAGGCATTTGCCTAATCTGTTTGGTGGATTATCATTAACAAATTGGCATTACATTTCTACAAAAACAAATCTAAATTCTACATACCCCTTTAGGGACATAATTTGTTTACCTCACCACTTCTATCTATCTCTATTTGGCAAGTTGAACCTTCATCAAAATTATCTCATGTTGCATTGTATGTTGGTAAAAATCCTTTGGCATGTTGGCTCTCCATTTCTAGAGTCATCAGCGATTTTTGTCGTTGGTACCAATTCCTCTTTGCAGCTAATGCTGTAAAGACGAATTTCGGAAGGTGGAGAAGTATAGAGATTAGTTCACAATCAAAATAAACAACAAAACAACTGAAAATTCAAACTACAAATAGAAAACTATGAAGCTCAGACTTTTCGAAAATTTCAACGGGGGCATGTCAGATCCTCCAAAATAGAGCCTTTTTTGAGGATCCGAACAACACAGTTAGAAAGTAAGGTACCTATCATCCAGCATACCCAATAGAAACAGATAATTTCGTGTTAAGAAAGTAAATCAAACATCCAGCTAATTTCAGAACAGGCACCAGACAAAAATATAGATGATTGTGAACTTGCTAAACCAAGATTTTAGCAACTGGTACAAAGTTGATAATGTGCACTTCTCTAAGAATATGATGATTCGCACAAGTTCATATTTCAAACGTCACAAAACCAACGTAAAGCTCTATTATCGGTCATAAACCAGAAAAAATATTACCACGGTATAGTTACGAAAACCCACCTACTGGTCTGGTTTGAATCTTTCCAAAATCAGTTAGGCAGATAAAGAATTGAATATGGGGGACAAATGGTGCCATAACATGGGAACAATATATGGACATATTATGCACAATCTATGGCAATGACATCTATGACACTATGATATAGCAATGAAGAAAAATCATATCTAAGATATTCCACAAGAAAGTAGAATTCAGTTGTATGAGTTGCACAGATGAAGGAATATAAAACTGTTTGCAAAAGTTAGCCAACACCGTTTTTTTTGTTTTGAAAATCTTGTTAAACTTGTTGTGAACACAATTTTTATGGACATGATGGAGGAGAATAATGTTATCTTTGATCTCAAAAAAAGAATGTTATGGAAAGATAACATGTTGTAATCTCCCAGAAACCACTTACACATCATCTCGTGTGGCAGCCCAAAGTCATAATCATTCTGCCTCTTCTTGTAGCAAATGTACGCCACCAACAATACCACGCAAATAAACACTAGACATGATAATCCAATTGCAACTTTACCAGCAGTAGAGAGACCATTTTTACTCCAGAATAACGGACAATCAGGCAAAGTAGGTCCGCCGTACAACCCTTTATTACCAGAGAGGCTGTGGAAGCATAAAATGCTTTCAGTTAGAAATCAGTGAAAAGACTAGTACATCAAGGAAGTAACAAAATGTAAACCTCTACAAAATTCACCACTATCTACTACATTTCTTTTATCAACAGAACAGAAAGCACTGGGGACACCACCATGACAATTATTTTACTATATTGTAGACATTTTCCAGAAGACCTCAAAGATAACAGTAACCTGTTATTTTTTTTCATGTTTTACATTTTCTACGAGTTTAGGGGACCAAGGAGTTGAATCAAAAGCAGGTGACACAAGCTTCTCCCCCCCCCCACCCTAGAAGGCACCATCTGCTATTAAATGACTTTATTTAGTCATCTTAAGCCTGTGATTTCTCATTCATTATATTAAAAGTAAGGCAAAACATGCAGCGAAAGCCCTAATTGCGAAGAATAGCCATACCGGCCATCTCTCAACCTCCTCTCAATCCTTTTCAACTTTCAAACAAGAAGTCTTCCATCTTTCTAAGTAATTTTTTTCTGCTTTCTCTAGTTTTCCTTTACTTCTATTTTTTTAATAATATTTATAGGTTATTAAATATTAAATTCTATTCAGAAAAATTAAGTCTATAAGCATTCACACACCTTGAGGCATATTTCATTTGCTAATAAGAGGGGGTCCAGTAAACTTGTTATTTGATAAATCCCTGCACAAAAGATCTTCAAATGATGAATTGCAAGCTTCAAGTTTCCAATAACATGACGGCAAACCAGTTTGACAAAAGGGGTTAGCCCATAAAAAGAGAGAAAGAGGGTAGAGTGCCGCCAACATATCCTAAACTATAGAGTAGTTATGCACTTGGTTCTACTCCTATTTTTTAACAAGAATATCAATAATTGAGGAGAGTTTTAGGAAAACTTTAGCAAAAAGCACTTCAATAAGACATAACTGGGAGGTTCAAACTTGAGGCTTTAAAAAGTGACATTGTTAAGTTACCAAAACTTCAAGCTAAGGCCCAAGGATTAAGGACCTTATCTTTAAAAAAAGGCCCTAGGAATAAAAGGAATTTACTAGAGGTAAGTTGTTATGCTAGTTTAATCATAAAAACAAGTAGTTACATAAATTAAAGGCTTGTAAATACTTCAAAATCAAGGCAAGAATTGAATAAGATCCACAAAATAGTAAAAGTTTATATCGGAAGCACATAAGCAAAACATCATATATATCTCGAAGGAAATAAGATAATACAAATACTCTAAAGTACTATTTAAATCTTCGGATAAACATTTGTGACTTGAAAGTTGCCCCCCATGATAGTCTTGAGCGAGTAAAAGCTTAGAATGTATCTGGTCACTATATTGACATTACCGTAAACATTAACCACCCTGAATGTCTTCATTTATGAGTTGTACGAAGCTAGTTTTGTGAGACTTTGAATCAAGATTTCTCCATCTTTCCAAATAAATATCGGTTCAAAATGATAGTTAACCATACCACGCGGAATAGAATCCACTAAAATACTATCTTTAGTCCAAGATTCAGCAACCCCATACTCTTTCATCGACCAGATATTAATATTAGCGGAGAATCTGTTCATATAATCAGTCAAACATAGATAATTCCCCAACTCTGCTAGCCTCAAGCTCGAGCATGGAGCTTCCAGACCCGGTGGAGCTGGCAGGGACTTGACCTTTTCTGTTTCAATATCGAAGGAGTAAATGCTGTCATATTTTTCGTTATCCATCCAATGAAGAGCACCATTGATATTAACCTCGCCAAAATTATACCATACAGTACACGGAATTTCACCAACATTTCTCCATTTCTCACCAACTCCAAGAGTATAAACCTCCAATTCCGATACTTTAGTAACCTTTCTAACTACTAATCTCAATACCTTATACTCTCTAAATGCTTTGCTAAAGAAAAATCCATAAGCAACATGACTAACACTAATCTCCCATTCAGGCAATTTAACTTCGAAATATTCACCCAAAAGAGGATTACTAATGTAAACAGAATGTTTCTCAATGTACGTCGAACCATTCAGCAAGCAAATAAATCCATTACACGAACCAACTAAAAACACTCTCCCTGGAGGGAAGTGAAACTTAGGGGTCAACTATATGGGTCTGTAACAACGACGGACATAATAATCATACTCTTCTTTGAGTTCTAGAAGCGAAAGATTGGACTGACCATCCAAAAGCAAAACACAGGGAAAATTAAGGGATCTTGTTTGATACATGTTAACAAATAAAGGGTCGGAAGTTAAAAGAATATACCAGAGTTTACAAACAGTCTTACATAGAAAAATTGGCTTAATTGACAATCTTGAAAGAATATTGACCATAATCACCCATGGAAGATCCATTATCCCTGTGACATGAGAGACTCTTCTTCCTTCACAAAATGAGCTTTTGATGTCCATGGCCGTCACTTCCTTTGAACAAAAAGGTTTGCTAGTTTTGATGGTTTTGGTTAGCTAGACTTTCATTTATATAGTGAGCTCCAAGATTTCGTGAGAAGATTCATAGAATCTGATTGCCATTGACTATATAAAGGCAAGTGAGTAACTTGGTATATATTTACGAAGTTTAAAATGAAACACGAGTGAAATATCTTTATATAAAGTTGGACATAACAGAATCTGGATGCCATGGACTATATAAAGGCAAGAGAGTAACTTGGTATATATATATATTTAATGAAGTCTAAAATGAAACGCGAGTGAAATATCTTTATATAAAGTTGGACATAATTAACATCTATGTTTGATTTGAGAATTTTTTGGATTTCATTTCGTTTGTTATAATCCTCTTCGTATTTAAAGATTGATTCTTTGACTGATGATATATAAATTTCCCCATAACCTTTATAACGTAAATGTCATAGTTGTGTTGGTTCACTAGAAAATTAAAGGAAAAAGAGTTTAAGTTCTATACATTGATGATGTATAAATTATTAACACAAAAATCAATTAAGAGTTGTTACCAATTATAAAGAAAATGGAAGAGTCTAATTTTTTAATGGAGCTCAGGTTCAATAAATGGTTCATTTGCCAGTTTAAACACACTCACAATTTGAAATGATTAATTTTTTTAATATTATTCGCGCATTGCGCTGGTACGTATGCTAGTTATCTTAATATTAACAACATAGAAGAAAAACTTAAACCATCTGATTCCAAAAACCATCAATTTCATCAAATATTCATAATACAAAATAGTAATTAGCTTATTAAGATTCTCTATCCAGAATTCAAAAGCATCCATAAAATAGTAAAAATTTTATATCAGAAGCACAAAAGCAAACATCATATCCCAGAGTAAATAAGATAAAAGAACTACTCTAAACTATCTGAGTCTTCGGATAAACATTTGTGACTTGAAAGTCGTCCCCCATGATAGTCTTGAGCGAGTAAAAGCTTGGAGTGTATGTAATCGCTGTAATGACCTTACCGTAAACATAAACCACCCTGAAACTCTTCATTTTTGGGTTGTACGAAGCTAGCTTTCTGCCACTTTGAATTAAGATTTCTCCATCTTTCCACATAAGTATTGGTTCAAAATTAAAGTTAACCATACCACGCGGAACAGAATCCACCAAAATGATTTCTTTAGTCCAAGATTCAGAAACCCCATACTCTTTCATCCACCAGATATCAATATTAGTGGATAATGTGTTGTAATAATCAGTCAAACATAAATAATTGCCCAACTCTACTAGCTTCAAGTTCCAGGGTGGAATTACCAGTCCCGGTGGAGCTGGCAGGGACTTGACCTTTTCTGTCTCAATATCGAAGGAGTAAATGATGTCATTTTTTTCGCTATCCATCCAATGAAGAGCACCTTTGATATTAACCTTGTCAAACTTATACAATACAGGACACAAAATTTCACCCACATTTCTCCATTTCTCACCAACTCCAAGAGTATGAACCTCCAATTCCGATACTTTAGTAAGCTTTCTAACTACAAATCTCAATACCTTATACTTTCCAGAAGCTTTGCTAAAGCAAAATCCATAAGTAACACGACAAACACTAATCTCCCATTCAGGCAATTTAACTTCAAAATATTCACCCAAAAGAGGATTACTAATATAAACAGAATGTTTCTCAATATTCGTCGGACCATTCACGAAACAAGTGAATCCATTACACAAACCAACTAAAAACACTCTCCCTGGAGGGTAGTGAAACTTAGGGGTCAATCGAATGGGTCTGTTACAATGGCGAGCATAATAATTATACTCTGCTTTGAGTTCTAGAAGCGAAGGATTGCCCACACCATTGAAAAGATAAATGCAGGGGAATTTGAGGGATCTTGTTTGATACATGTTAACAAATAAAGGGTCGTAAGATAAAAGATTGTACCAAAGTTTACACACAGTCTTACATCGGAAAATGGGCTTAATTGACAATCTTGAAAGAATTTCGATCAAAATCACCAATGGAAGATCCATAATCCTCATCCTCGGGACATGAGAGATTCTTCTTCTTTTGCAAGATGATCTTTTGACGTCCATGGCTATCACTTCCTTAGAACAAAATGGTTTGCTAGTTTTGAGGGGTTTGGTCGGTTGAACTTTCATATATAGTGGGCTCCAAGATTTAAAAAAATTTATTTCAAGCCAAAATGACTATAGACGTTGACTAGATACAGTTGGATGACTTCTAGAAAAATATTTCAGGACAAAAATTAAATGCTACTTTCCATTATTATCCTTTTGGATGACTTCTCGAAGTCAAAGCAAAAATAAGTGATTTCTTTGAACATTTACCTTATTTAGCCATTTGAATTGGATGTCATCAATTTTTTACCTTTTTAGATGAAGTTAATATTTGACCATAGAAAGATTTGATATACCTTCTCTTACCTTATAAAGTAAGGAGATTGATACTTTTTTTTTCTTTTTTTTTCAAAATTATATGCGGTGAACGTTGATACTATGTTTTATAGAAAGTGAAATGATGATAAGGAGTTGCGGAAAGGTCTCCAAAATAGAAGCAACTTATCCTAAAAGAGCAGAGTGTATTAATTGGATTTTAGTTTAAATATCATGTTTATTTTGATTGTTACTTAAATTTACTGTACCATAAGTTTAGATTCATCATTAGGTAATAAAGTCGGATGTGACGAAACAATATGTGTCCTTATATTTTCTTGGAAAACATTTCTCCAGTGTTTAGTTGGTGAGTAAAAAATGTATCCTATAGACTCTCCTTTATATAACCGTGGTGTTCGTTCCAACTTGCGTGTAATACATCGGCTAATTTCGTGGGGTACGTTCTACGTCCAACCAACACAAATATCGTGTAACTCGATCCAATAATTAGGGTTTGGACACTTGGGAAGAAATGACCTAATATTTTTATATTCACGAGAATTTCAATATATTAATTAATAAGATAGAAAGTATCCATAAAACATATTCCTTTTATACAATAATGTAATTTGTATTAAATAGAGAGGTGCAATGAATTCAAGTTTTCTCATATTAAACATATATATAAAAGAGAACTCTCAACCTGGTGCCGTGGCGCCATCAGAAGCAAGGATTCTTTTTTAATTTATTTATTTCTAAAATTGACCTTTCCCTCTACAATAGGAACGTAGTTTCAGCCTTCAACAACCGCTTCTCCCGTTCATTTTGTTACCACTCTTGCTGCTCTTCATAAACGTTGCACCTATTTACAACAGCCGATCCACCTATGCGGCGCCCTAACAAATCATGATTCTTATTTATTTTATCCTTCTTAAAAGTCACAATCTTACGAAAAAATCACTACTTAGTAGCTGCTAATACTTGTAATAGTAGCCACTAATAGTTTGTTTTAATGGCAAGAATGGTAGCTGCTAAAACATTTAATAGTCGCCACTAATAGACTGTTTTGGTGGCAAGTATAATCGCCGCTAATACTCATAGTAGTCGCAACCAAAAGAACGTTTTACTGGCAAAACTAGTCGCTGCCAATACCTATAATAGTCGCCACTAAAAGACTGTTTTAGTAGCAAGGATAAATACCGCCACTAATAGTTTGTTTTAGTGGCAAGATTGGTCGCTGCAAATTCATTTAATTGTCGCCAATAATAAGTTGCTTTAGTGGCAAGAATAGTTGCCGCTAATACTCATAATGGTCGCCACTAAAGGAATGTTTTAGTGGCAAGATTAGTCGCCGCTAATACGGCCACTAAAAATAACTTGTAGTAGTAAAAGAAAGTCGCTGCTAATACGTATTATCTCGCCACTAATTGTTTGTTTTACTGGCAAGTTTAGTCGCCGCTAATACTCATAATAGTTACTACTAATTGTTTGTTTTAGTGGCAAGTTCAGTCGCCGCGAATACTCATAATAGTCGCCACTAATTATTTGATTTAGTGGCAAGTGTAGTTGCCGCTAATACTTATAATAATGGCCACTAATTGTTTGTTTTGGTGGCAAGAATAGTTGCCGCTAAAACTTAGAATAGTCGCCACTATTTATATGGTTTAGTAGCATGGGTAGTCGCCGCTAATACTTCTAATAGTCGCCACTAATAATATGTTTTAGTGGCAAGTATAGTCGCCGCTAATACATAATAGTCGCCACTAATATGCATAGTAGTCGCCACTAATTATTCGTTTTTGTGGCAAGTTTAGTCGCCACTAAAAGATTGTTTTGGTGGATAATATATTCGCTGCTAATACTCATAATAGTTGCCACTAAAAGAGTGGTTTAGTGGATAATATATTCGCTGCTAATACTCATAATAGTTGCTTCTAAATGTATGTTTTAGTAGCAATGTTAGTCGCTGCGAATAATTATTATAGTCGCTACTAAAAGTATGTTTTTATAGCAAGTATAAATGCCGCTAATACGTATAAAAGTCCCCACTAATAGTTGTTTTAGTGGCAAGTATAATCGCCGCTAATACTTATAAAAGTCACCGTAAGAGTTTCGTTTAGTGGCAAGTGTGGTCGCCGCTAATACCTAAAAGAGTCGCCACTAATGGAATGTATTAGTGGCAAATTTTCCGCTGCTAATACTAGTAATAGGTGCCACTAGAAGAGTGTTGTAGTCGCAAAGTTAGTCGCTACAAAACATATATTCGTTGCTACTAATAGTGTGTTTTAGCGTCAAATATAGTCGCTCTTATACCTAAAATTGGAGCCACTAATATCCTGTTTTTGTGGCAAAATTTTTCGCCGCTAAATTTCAATATTTGGGGAATATGTAGTTGTTGCTAATGCTTATTTAAGTTGCAGATGAAAGTATGTTTTTACTGGCTATTTTGATCATCGCTATATTGGTTGCCGCTAAAAGTAGGTTTTGGTTGCAACTTAAATTAGTTGTAACATCTCGCCTTAGAAATAGTTCAATTTAGAAAGAATTAATTTGGAAAGAGCCGAATTTGAAAATTTTCAAGTTATGTTTAAGTTGTGAGCTTTGGGTCAACTTTAAACGAGCATAACTTTCAGTACATGATGAGTTAGGTGGCCCATACGATATCAAATGAAAGGTCTTTGAATTCTCTTTCCAACACCCCCGAGTTTGCTAAGTTTTGAGCTCCTTAGAGGGAGATATGCCCGTTTGAAGTTAGCCGACCAGTTAAGGAAAGTTACCCTAAAATATGAGAGGTATTTTGGTCTTTTCCTTACCCAATCAGATTAAAATGAATTTAGTAATTTTTTGGGTCAAATCTGCTTTGAATCAGTTTTACAATCCTAAACTACGCTTAGGGGTTTAGAAGAAAATTCAAGAAGAGGAGAAAATGAAGAACGATCAAGGTTTTCGCGAATCGAGGATTTATTTCACCAAATCGATGTATGTGAGTTTCTCATGGTATTGGGTTCGTTCACCCACACGACAACCATGTTATTTTCAGCGAAGTTTCGTTCTTGAAGTTGAAGAATTTGAGTTCTTGATTTGTTTCTTGAAAGTATTGTTTCCGTTCTTGAATTAGGATGGGTTTGATGAATTTTTGAGATAAAAGTTACTGAATAACAAGTGGTTTGGTGTAGATTATCGTGTACATAAGTTGAGTATTCGAATCTAAGTGATTGGGAAAGAAATCATTCGATTCTTGGCGAATTAGGGTCAAAAAATGAGTAAGAAAAGATCGGGCAAAAAATAAGGTACTAGGTTCGCATCGTGGACCTGTTCCTCAGGGTGAATTTTCCTCTCCGCGTTGCGGAGAGAATGCGGACGCCACTGTTTCAAAAATTATTTCGCGACCAAATTTTATTATTCATTTCCGCGTCGCGGACTTGCTCCTCAAACAGTATTTTTCAACCGTTTCTCATGATTAACTATCTAAAACTCATTTAATCATCACGATATCTTTCTTATCACAAATCATAACTTGGAATTGATAATTCAAATTCAATGTAAAGTTAAGAGTCAACTTTTGAGAGTTCTCCGAGTCATTTTAATAAGTCTTTTACAATCTTTTAAACTTCTTTAAATGACTTGAGCACTGAGTTTGAGGAAGAGTAGAGTTGCATTCATTTTCTTTTAAATGATATACGGAAACTAAGTATTCCAAGAGTAAATGTTTTCACATTTAAGCAAGAGAGGAAACACTGATTTTTCAAAAGAGTTCATGAGCAGTTTTCAGTATTATCTCTTTTTTTAGAGAATTTTTTTTGAGTAATAATCTCAAACCACAGAAAGAGGAAATGTTTTCTTGATAAAATAATGAACTAAGTATATTTTGGGAGTAGTATTGTGCACCGATATGAGGGAAAGTTCATACAACTCATAGCCCCCATAAACCATGTAGCCAACGTGGGTTGAAATGATCATACTTTTTAGATGATTCCTTAAGCCTTTTAGCACTAGTGGATCTACTTAGTAGTAGGTTCTATACCCCGACAAAGTATAGGACGGCTCTGGCAGCATGGGTTAGACGCTACATAGAGTTTACCTTGTATTTTAATATACAAACATAGTTTATTTTGTATCATTGCATACAAACAGAGTACATTGTATTTTTAAATGCACTGAGTTGTTATTTACTGTTTTAAATGCTTTATATAAACTGCATCTTTATTGTTGTTTTTATACTGCATTGAGTTGAGTATCACTGAGTTGAGTTG
>JAJONR010002433.1:0-39188 GCA_029582245.1 Solanum etuberosum | reverse complement strand
TTCTGTGGTTTGAGATTATTACTCAAAATCTTTCTCTAAAAAGAGATGTTACTCAAACTGCTCAAAACTCTTTTGGAAATCTCAGTTTCCTCTCTTTTAAATGTGAAAACATTTACTCTTGGGAATACTTAGTTCCCATATATCATTTTAAAGAAAATGAACTCGACTCTACTCTTTCTCAACTCAAGTGCTCAAGTCTTAAAACAATTTTAGAAAAGTTTGTAAAAGACTTCTCAGAATAAAGTTCATGCCGAATTATGGACGTAAACGACTCAATTCAAGGTTTTCAATAACCATAACCAGAACTCAATACTCGAGACTCAACAACTCAAAACTCAAGAACTTTAATGGTAATACTCGTTTCAAGAATGCTTGACTCAGAGGGTTCATGCGGAATTATGGGCATGAACAACTCAACTAAAGGACTTCATGGGTAATATGTAATAGTTCCATGATTAGGAATAAAATCTCAAAAGGGATTAGGAACACAATACTCAAGATTTAGAACTTGAAGATACTACTCCTCTCAAAGATACTCAATTTATGGAGTCCATGCGGAATTTATGGGCATGAACGACTCGACTCAAGGGTCTACAGGACATTATGGAACTCATGCATATGACTCTTCTCATTCTCATACTTACTTCCTCAAAACTTAGTTCAAATCGATAGTTGATCTCAAAGGATTCACAATTGAACTCAAAGACTTTCTTGAACTCTACTCTTAACTCTCTCTTAAATGTGAATTATGAATTCAAGAGTTATGGTTCATGATACGAAGGATCTCGTGATGATAAGGTAGACTCATAAATACATTCTCCTCATTCTCATACTCACTTGCTCGAGTCTTGAAACAAGTTATTAGAAATTGTAGAAGGCTCCTTAAAGAGACTCAAAGGGACTTTCTCAAAATGTTCGGAAGAACTCTCAAAACTTAACTCTTAACTCTACCTTGAATTTGAATTATGAATTCAAGGTTATGATCATGTTAGGAATGATTTATAGGTGTTTAGAAGTACTTTAGAGTGTTTGGAATCAAAGGGGAGTAAGGGTACCCTTCGAAAGAACTCAGACAGACGAAATGACGGAGAACGAGTGGGGGTAGGCGACCCTGGCGCACTGAGTGGCGTAGGGCGCCAACCCTTGAACTACAGAGGTGTGGTTGGGGCGCACTGGATGGTGTGGGGCGCTAGGCCCCAACCCAGAAAACCCCGACGACTTTCTTTGCTCGTTTTCTCACCCTAACTCGCCTAGAATCGAACGGTTTCTTCTCCAATCACTTAGATTAAAATACCCAAACTAAGTACACACTAATCTACTCAAAACAACCCTCAAATACCAATGATTTATCTCAAGAATTCATCAAACCCCAACAAAACAAGATTTAGAATGAAACTTCAAGAACACTTATCAAGAACTTAAATCTTTCAATCTTTATGGACGAATTTAAATATGAAAATCATGTTTTGCGTGTGGGTGAACGAACCCAACACTATGGAAACTTACATACCTCTTAAGGATCAAACCCTTGGCGAAATCCGCAATGAAACCTTGACTTTTCTCCTCTTTTCTCTTCTTGAACTCTTTTCTAAAACCCTTTCGTGAATTATGATTGTGTAAACTGAACCAAATCAGTTTAGACCCCTATTTAATTACTAAAAACAAATTTAATCTGATAGGGTAAGGAAAAGACCAAAACACCCCTCTTAAATCCGGGTAACTTTCCTTACATAGACAACCTCACTTCAAACGGGAATATCTCCCTCATACGAGCTCAAAAATTAGCAAACTTGGCGGCGTTGGAAAGATAATTCAAAGACCTTTCATTTGATATCTGGTGGGTCTCCTAAATCATTATGTACTGAAAGTTATGGTCGTTTGAAGTTGACCCAAAACTTAAAAGAACTAAGGAATGACTTGAATGAATTCTCTTTAATTCTTATTGGAACTCAATGTGCTATATCTAGTGACTTGACCTTAATACTTAAGAAATTTTAAATTCCTTGGTAAAATCCTACTCACAACGAAGGATGGTTCGAGTCTTAGTTCAAAAAATTTCTGGGGCGTTACAACTCCGCGGCGCCAGATCCATGGGCTAATATTAACAAACTAAAAATTGAGGAATTTGCGCGATTCCTAAAAAAAGGCCTGTAAATACGGAAATGAACGTTAAAAAATGGTGTGAGTATACGTGATGGTTCCCCAACTCATTATGGAGGTCCTCATAATGTATTTTGGTAAAAAAAATTTGGGTGCTCCGGGAAGCCTGTTTCGTGGGCTAATACACACGAAAAATTGAGGAATTTGCGCGATTTCTAAAAAAGGGTCTGTAAATGCGGAAATGAGCGTTAAAAAAAATGGTGTGAGTATACGTGATGGTTCCCAGACTCATTAGGGAGGTCCTCATAAAATTTTTTGAGAATTTTTTTTTGGGTGCTCAGGGGGCCAAATCAATGGGCTAATACACATGAAAAATTGAGGAATTTGTGCGATTTCTAAAAAACGGCCTGTAAATGCAGAAATGGGCGTTAAAAAATGGTATAAGTATACATGATGGTTAACCAACTCATTACGGAGGTTCTCACAAAGTTTTTAATAAAAAAAATTGGGTGCTCCGGGGCGCCAGATCCATGGGCTAATACACACGAAAAATTAAGGAATTTGCGCGATTCCTAAAAAGGGCCTGTAAATGCAGAAATGAGCGTTAAAAAAATGGTGTGAGTATACGTGATGGTTCCCCAACTCATTACGGAGGTCCTCATAAAGTTTTTTGAGAAACTGTTTTTGAGAGTTCCAGGGCGAGAGATCCATGGACATTACACGAAAAATTTAGGAATTTGCGCGATTCCTAAAAAAGGAACTGTAAATGCGGAAATGAGCGTTAAAAAATGGTGTGAGTATACGTGATGGTTCACCAACTCATTATGGAGGTCCTCATAATTTTTTTAGAGAAATTTTTTTTGGGTGCTCTAAGGCGCCAGATCCATGGGCTAATACACACGAAAAATTGAGAAATTTGCGCGATTCCTAAAAAAGGGTCTGTAAACGCGAAAATGAGCGTTAAAAAATGATGTGAGTATACGTGATGGTTCCCCAACTCATTACGGAGGTCCTCATAATGTTTTTTGAGAAAATAATTTTAGGTGCTCCGGGGCGCCACATTCATGGGAAAATACAAATGAAAAATTAAGGAATTTTTGATAATTCCTAAAAAATGGCCTGTAAATGCGGAAATAGGCGTTAAAAAAAGGTGTGAGTATACGTGATGGTTTCCAAACTCATCACGGAAGTCCTCATAAAGTTTTTTGAGAAATATTTTTTGGGTGCTCCGGGCGCTAGATTCATGAGCAAATACACACGAAAAATTGAGCACTTCGTGCGGTTCCTAAAAAAAGGTCTATAAATGCGGAGATGAGCGTTAAAAAATGGTGTGAGTATACGTAATTCTTCACCAACTCATTACAGAGGTCCTTATAAAGTTTTTTGAGAAATTTTTTTTGGAAGCTCCCGGCGCCAACATTAACATACGAAAAATTTAGAAATTTGCGCGATTCCTAAAAAAGGGCCTGTAAATGCAGAAATGAGCGTTAAAAAAATGGTGTGAGTATACGTGATGCTTCCCAACTCAATACAGAGGTCCTCATAAAGTTTTTTGAGAAAAATATTTGGGTGCTCCAGGCGCCAGATCCATGGGCTAATACACACAAAAAATTAAGGAATTTGTGCGGCTCCTAAAATAGGGCATGTAGATGCGGAAATGGGCGTGAAAAAAATTGACTGAGTATACGTGATGGTTCCCCAACTCAATACGGAGGTCCTCAAAAAATTTTTTAAGAACAAAATTTTTGGGTGCTCCGGGAGCCAGATAAATGGGCTAATACACACGAAAAATTGAGGAATTTGCGTGGTTCCTAAAAAAAGACCTGTAGATGCGGAAAAGGACGTGAAAAAAATGGTGTGAGTATACGTGATGGTTCCCCAACTCAATACGGAGGTCCTCATAATATTTTTTGAGAATATTTTTTGGGTGCTCCGGGCACCAGATACATACACACGAAAAATTAAAGAATTTGTAGATGCGAAAATGGGCGTGAAAAAAATGGTGTGAGTATATATGATGGTTCCCCAACTTAATAGGGAGGTCCTAATAAATTTTTTTGCGAAATTTTTTTTGGGTGCTCCGAGCGCCCGATCCATGGGCTAATACACACGAAAAAATAAGTAATTTGCGCGCTTCCTAAAAAAAGGGCCTATAGATGCGGAAATAGGCGTGAAAAAAGGTATGAGTATACATGATGGTTCCCCAACTCAATACGGAGGACCTCATAAAATTATTTGAGAAATAATTTTGGGTTCTCTGGGCGCCAGATCTATGGGGGCTAATACACACGAAAAATTGAGGAATTTACGCGGTTCCTAAAAAGGTCCTGTTGATGCGGAAATGGGCGTGAAAAAAATGATGTGAGTATACGTGATGGTTCCCCAACTCAATACGGAGGTCCTCATATATTTTTTTGAGAAATTTTTTTGGGTACTCCTTGCGCCAGATCCATGGGCTAATACACATGAAAAATTGAGGAATTTGCGCGGTTCTTGAAAAAGGGCCTGTAGATGAGGAAATGGGTGTGAAAAAAATGATGTGACTATACGTGATGGTTCCCCAACTCAATACAGAGGTCCTCATAAAGTTTTTTGAGAAAACAAATTTGGGTACTCCGGGTGCCAGACCATTGGGCTAATACACACGAAATTTTTTAGGAATTTGCGCGGTTCCCAAAAAAGGGTCTATAGATGTAGAAATGCGCGTGAAAAAATGGTGTGTGTAAATGTGATGATTCCCAACTTAATACGGAGGTCCTCATTAAGTTATTTGAGAAAATATTTTTGGGTGCTCCGTGCGTTTGATCTATGGGCTAATACACACGAAAAATTGAGGAATTTGCGCGGTTAATAAATAAGGACTTAAAGATGCGGAAATGGGCGTGAAAAAAAGTGTTATTATACGTGATGGTTCCTCAACTCAATACGGAGGTCCTCATAAAGTCTTTTGAGAAATTTTTTTTGGATGCTCTGGGTTCCAGATCAATAGGCTTAATACACACAAAAAATTAAGAAATTTGCGCGGTTCTTAAAAAATGGCCTGTAGATGCGGAAATGGGCGTGAAAAAAATGGTGTGAGTATACGTGATGGTTCCCCAACTCAATACGGAGGTCCTCATAAAGTTATTTGAGAAATTTTTCTTAGGTGCTCCGGGCGCCTGATTCATGGGCTAATACACATGAAAAATTGAGGAATTTGCGCGGTACCTAAAAAAGGTCCTGAAAATACAGAAATGGGCGTGAAAAAATGGTGTGAGTATACGTAGTGGTTTCCCAACTGAATATGGAGGTCCTCATAAATTTTTTTGAGAATTTTTTTTTTGGGTGCTCTAGGCGCTAGATCCATGGGATATTACATATAAAAAATTGAATAATTTGCGCGGTTCCATAAAAAGGGTCTGTAGATGCGGAAATGGGCGTGAAAAGAATGATGTGAGTACACCTGATGGTTACCTAACTCAGTACAGAGGTTCTCATAAAGTTTTTGAGAATTTTTTTTTGGGTGCTCTGGGCGCCAGATCCATGGGCTAATATGCACAAAAAATTGAGGAATTTGCGCGGTTCCTAAAAGAGGGCCTGTAGATTTAGAAATGGGAGTGAAAATAATGGTGTGAGTATACGTGATGGTTCCCCAACTCAATACGGATGTCCTTATTAAGTTTTTTAAGAAATTTTTTTTGGGTCTTCTGGGCGCCAGATCCGTGGGCTAATAACACACTAAAAGTTGAGGAATTTGCGCGGTTTCTAATAAAGGGCCTGTAGATGCGAAAATGGACGTGAAAAAAATGGTGTGAGTATAAGTGATGGTTCCCCAACTCAATACAGAAGGTCTCATAATGATTTTTGAGGAAACAATTTTGGGTGCTCCGGACGCAAGATCCATGAGCTAATACACACGAAGTGTTGTGATATTTGCGCGATTCCTAAAAAAGGACCCGTAGATGCGGAAATGAGCCAAAAAAAAATCGTGCGAGTATACGTACATGTTCCCCCACTCAATACAGAGGTTCTCATAAAGTTTTTTGATTTTTTTTTGGTGCTCAATGCACCAGATCCATGAGCTAATACACACAAAAATTTAAGAAATTTGTGCGGTTCCCAGAAAAGGGCCTGTAGATGCGGAAATGGGAAAGAAAAAAATGGTGTGAGTATACGTGATGGTTTCCCAACTCAATACGGAGGTCCTCATAAAGATTTATAGATTTTTTTTGGGTGCTTCGGACGCCATATCCATGGGCTTATACACACAAAAAATTGAGGAAGTTTTACGGTTCTTAAAAAAGGGACTGTAGATGCGGAAATGGGTGTGAAAAAATGATGTGAGTATACGTGATGGTTCCCCAGCTCAATACGGATGTCCTTATAAAGTTTTTTAAGACATTTTTTTTGGGTGTTCTGGGCGCCAGATCCGTGGGCTAATAACACACTAAAAGTTGAGGAATTTGCGCGGTTTCTAATAAAGGGAAAAAAATGGTGTGAGTATAAGTGATGGTTCCCCAACTCAATACGGAAGGTCTCATAAAGATTTTTGAGGAAACAATTTTGGGTGCTCCGGACGCAAGATCCATGAGCTAATACACACGAAGTGTTGTGATATTTGCGCGATTCCTAAAAAAGGACCCATAGATGCGGAAATGAGCCTAAAAAAATTCGTGCGAGTATACGTATAGGTTCCCCCACTCAATACAGAGGTTCTCATAAAGTTTTTTGATTTTTTTTTGGTGCTCAATGCACCAGATCCATGAGCTAATACACATAAAAATTTAAGAAATTTGCGCGGTTCCTAGAAAAGGGCCTGTAGATGCGGAAATGGGAAAGAAAAAAATGGTGTGAGTATACGTGATGGTTTCCCAACTCAATACGGAGGTCTCATAAAGATTTATAGATTTTTTTTGGGTGCTTCGGACGCCATATCCATGGGCTTTTACAAACAAAAAATTGAGGAAGTTTTACGATTCTTAAAAAAGGGACTGTAGATGCGGAAATGGGTGTGAAAAAATGGTGTGAGTATACGTGATGGTCCCCAACTCAATAAAGAGGTCCTTATAAAGTTTTTTGAGAATTTTTTTTTGGGTGCTCTGGGCACCAGATCAATGGGCTAATAGATACGAAAAATTGAGGAATTTGCGCGGTTCCTAAAAAAGGGCCTGTAGATGCAGAAATAGGCTTGAAAAATATGGTGTGAGTATACGTGATGGTTTCAGAATTCAATACGGAGGTCCTCATAAAGTTTTTTGAGAAAATATTTCTGGGTACTCCGGGCGCCAGATCCATGGGAATACACACGAAAAATTGAGGAATTTGCGAGGTTCCTGAAAAAGGGCCTTTAGATGCGGAAATTAGCGTGAAAAAAATGGTGTGAGTATACGTGATGGTTCCCCAACTCATTACAGAGGTCCTCATAAAGTTATTTGAGAAAATTTGTTTGGGTGCTCCAGGCGCCAGATACATGGGCTAATACCCACGAAAAATTGAGAAATTTGCGCAGTTCCTAAAAAAGGGCCTGTAGATGCGGAAATGAGCGTGAAAAAATGGTGTGAGTATACGTGATGGTTCCCCAACTCAATACGGAGGTCATCATAATGTTTTTTGAGAATTTTTTTTTGGGTGCTTCGGGCGCCAAATCCATGGGCTAATTAATTAGTACACAAATAATTAAGGAATTTGCGCGGTTCCTAAAAAGGGGCCTCTAGATGCGGAAATGAGCGTGAAAAAATGGTGTGAGTATACGTGATGGTTCCCCAACTCAATACGGAGATCCTCTTAATGTTTTTTGAGAAATATTTTTTGGGTGCTCTGGACGCTAGATCCATGAGCTAATACACATGAACAATTGAGGAATTTGCGCGGTTCCTAAAAAAAGGCCTATAGATGCGGAAATGGGAGTGAAAATAATTGTGTGAGTATACTTGATGGTTCACCAACTCAATATGGAGGTTCATCAACTCAATACGGAGGTCCTCATAAAGTTTTTTGAGAAAAAACTTTTAGGTGCTCTGGGCGCCAGATCCATGGGCAAATACACAAGAAAAAATGAGGAATTTCCGCGGTTCCTAAACAAGGGCTTGTAGATGCGGAAATGGGAGTGAAAAAAAAGGTGTGAGTATAAGTGATGGTGCCCCAACTTAATACGGAGGTTCTCATAAGGATTTTTGAAAAAACAATTTTGGGTGCTCCGGGCGCAAGATCCATGGGCTAATAGACACGAAATATTGAGAAATTTGCTCGATTCCTAAAAATGGACCTGTAGATTTGGAAATGGGCGTGAAAAAAATGGTGCCAGTATACGTGATGGTTCCCCAACTCAATACAGAGGTCCTCATAAAGTTTTTTGAATTTTTTTTGGGTGCTCAAGGCACCAGATCCATGGGCTAATACACACGTAAAATTAAGGAATTTGGACGGTTCCTAAAAAAGAGCCTGTAGATGCAAAAATGGGCGTGAAAAAAATGATTTGAGTATAGGTGATAGTTTCCCAACTCAATACAGAGGTCCTTATAAAGTTTTTATAGAAAAAATTTTGGGTGCTCCGGACGCCTGATGCATTGGCTTATACACACGAAAAACTGAGGAATTTTTGCGGTTCCTAAAGCACGGACTGTAGATACGGAAATGGGCGTGAAAAAAATGATGTGAGTATACGTGATGGTTTCCCAACACAATACGGAGGTCCTCATAAAGTTTTTTGAGAATAATTTTTTGGCGCTCTTGGCGCCAAATTTATGGGCTAATACACACGAAAAATTGAGGAATTTGCGCAATTTCTAAAAAAAGCCATGTAGATTCGAAAATGGGAGTGGAAAAAATTGTGTGAGTATACATGATGATTCCCCAACTCAATACGAAGATCCTCATAAAGATTTTTGAGAATAAAATTTGGGGTTCTCCGGGCGCCAGATCAATGGGCTAATACACACAATAAATTTAGAAATTTACGCGGTTCCTTATAAAGGGCCTTTAGATGCGGAAATGAGCGTGAAACAAATGGTGTGAGTATACCTGATGGTTTTCCAACTCAATACGGAGGTCCTCATAAGGTTTTTTTAGAAACAAATTTTGGGTGTTCCGGGCGCCAGATTTGCGTGATTCCTAAAAAAGGGCTTGTAGATGCGGAAATGGGCGTGAAATTAATGGTGTGAGTATACGTGATGGTTCCCCAACTCAATATGGAGGTCCTTATAAAGTCTTTTGAGAAATTTCTTTTGGGTGCTTCGGGCGCCAGATCAACAAGCTTAACAAACGAAAAATTGAGGAGTTTGCACAGTTCCGGAGAAAGGGCCTGTAGATGTGGAAATGAGCCTGAAAAAAAAGGTGTGAGTATACCTGATGGTTTCCCAACTCAATACGGAGGTCCTCATAAAGTTTTTTGAGAAACAAATTTTGGGTGCTCCGGGCGCTAGATCCATGGGCTTATACAAAACCAAAATTGAGGAATTTGCGCGATTCCTAAAAAAAGGCTTGTAGATGCGGAAATGGGGGTGAAATTAATGGTGTGAGTATACGTGATGGTTCCCTAACTCAATACAGAGGTCCTCATAAAGTTTTATGAGAAGTTTTTTTGGGTGCTCTGGGCGCCAGATCTATGGGTTAATACACACGAAATAATTGAGAAATATGTGCGATTTCTCAAAAAGGGTCTGTAGATGTGGAAATGGGTGTGAAAAAAATGGTGTGAGTATACGTGATGGTTCCCCAACTCAATACGGAGGTCATAATAAAGTTTTTAGATAAAATATTTTTGGGTTCTCCAGAGCCAGATCCATGGGCTAATACACATGAAAAATTGAGAAATTTGCGTTGTTCCTAAAAAAGGGCTTGTAGATGCGGAAATGGGCGTTAAAAAATGGTGTGAGTATACGTGATGGTTACCCAAATCAATACGGAGGTCCTCATAAAGCTTTTTGGGAAATTATGTTTGGGTGCTCCGGGCACCAGATCAATTTGCTAATATACACGAAAAATTGAGGAATTTGTGCGATTCCTAAAAAAGAGCCTGTAGATGTGGAAATGGGCGTGAAAAAATGGTGTGAGTATACGTGATGGTTCCCCAACTCAATACGGAGGTCCTCATAAATTTTTTGAGAAAAAACGTTTGGGTGCTCTGTGCGCCAAATTCATGGCTAATACACACGAAAAATTGAGAAATTTGCGCGGTTCCTAAAAAAGGGCCTGTAGATGCGGAAATGGGCGTGTAAAAATGGTTTGAGTATACGTGATGGTTTCCCAACTCATTACGGAGGTCCTTAACAAAATTATTTAGAAAATAAATTTAGGTGCTCCGGGCACCAAATCCATGGGCTAATACACACGAAAAATTGAGGAATTTGCGCGGTTCCTAAAAAAGGCCCTGTAGATGCGGAAATGATTGTGAAAAAAATGGTGTGAGTATAGGTGATGGTTCCCCAACTCAATACAGAAGTCCTCAAAAAGTTTTTTAAGATTTTTTTTGGGTGCTCCAGGTGCCTGTAACACACCGAAAATTGAGGAATTTGCGCGGTTCCTAAAAAAGGGCCTGTAGATTCGGAAATGGGCGTGAAAAAATGGTTTGTGTATATGTGATGGTTCTCCAACTCAATACGGAGGTCCTCATAAAGATTTTTGAGAAAAAAATTTGGGGGCTCCAGGCGCCAGATACATGGGCTAATACACACGAAAAAATTGTGGATTTTTATGTGATTCCTAAAAAGGGGCCTGTCAATGCTGAAATAGGCGTGAAATAAATAGTGTTAGTATACGTGATGGTTCCCTTACTAAAACGGAGATCCTCATAAAAAATTTTGAGAAATAAATTTTGGGTGTTCCGGGCGTTAGATCCATGGACAAATAAACACGAAAAATTGAGGAATTTGTGTGGTTCCTAAAAAAGGGTCTATAAATGTGAAGATCAACATTAAAAAAATGGTGTGAGTATACGTAATGCTTCACCAACTCATTACAGAGGTCCTTATAATGTTTTTTGAGAATTTTTTTTTGGTTGCTCCAGTCGCCAAATCCATGGGCTAATACACACAAAAAATTTAGAAATTTGAGCGATTCCTAAAAGAGGGCCTGTAAAAGCGGAAATGAGCGTTAAAAAAATGTGTGAGTATACGTGATGGTTCCCCAACTCATTAGGGAGGTCCTCATAAAGTTTTATAAGAATTTATTTTTTGGGTGCTCCAGGGCGCCTGATCCATGGGCATTACACGAAAAATTTAGTTATTTGCGCGATTTCTAAAAAAGGGTCTGTAAAGGCAGAAATGAGCGTTAAAAAATGGTGTGAGTATACGTGATGGTTCCCCAACTCAATACGGAGGTCCTCATAAAGTTTTTTGAGAAAAAAATTTGGGTGCTCTGGGACCCGATCCATGGGCTAATACACACGAAAAAATTGAGGAATTTGTGCGATTTCTAAAAAAGGGCCTGTAGATGGGAAAATGGGCGTGAAAAAAATGGTGTCAGTATACGTGATGGTTCCCCAACTCAATACGGAGGTCCTCATAAAGTTTTTAGTGAAATTTTTTTTGGGTGCTCCAGAGCTAGATCCATGGGCTAATACACACGAAAATTTGAGAAATTTGCGCGATTCCTAAAAAGAGCCTGTAAATGCGGAAATGGGCGTGAAAAAATGGTGTGAGTATACCTGATGGTTCCCCAACTCAATACTGAGGTCCTCATAAAGTTTTTTGAGAATTTTCTTTTGGGTACTCCGGGCGCCAGATTAATGGGCTAGTAAACACAAAAAATTGAGAAATTTGCGTGGTTCCTAAAAAAGGGCTTGTAGATGCGGAAATGGGCGTTCAAAATTGGTGTGAGTATACGTGATGGTTCCCCAACTCAATACGGAGGTTCTCATAAAGTTTTTTGAGAATTTTTTTTGTGTTCCCGGCGTTATATCCATTGGTTAATACACACGAAAAATTGAGGAATTTGTGTGATTCCTAAAAAAGAGCCTGTAGATGTTGAAATGGGGGTGAAAAAATTGGTGTGAGTATACGTGATGGTTCCCCAACTCAATACGGAGGTCCTCATAAAGTTTTTTGAGAAAAAAACGTTTGGGTGCTCTATGCGCCAAATTCATGGCTAATACACACGAAAAATTGAAGAATTTGCGCGGTTCCTAAAAAAGGTCCTGTAGTTGCGGAAATGGGCGTGTAAAAAATGGTTTGAGTATACGTGATGGTTCCCCAACTCAATACAGAGGTCCTTAAAAAATTTATAGAGAAATTTTTTTTAGGTGCTCCGGGCGCCAAATCCTTGGGCTAATACACACGAAAAATTGAGGTATTTGCGCGGTTTCTAAAAAAGGGCCTGCAGATGCGGAAATGGTCGTGAAAAAAAAATGGTGTGAGTATAGGTGATAGTTCCCCAACTCAATATAGAGTTCATCATAAAGTTTTTTACCAATTTTTTTTTGGGTTCTCCAGGCTCCTGATCCATGGGCTAATACAGACCAAAAATTGAGGAATTTGCTCGGTTCTCAAAAAAGGGCCTGTAAATGTGGAAATGGGCGTGAAAAAAATGGTGTGAGTATATGTGATGGTTCTCCAACTCAATACGGATATCCTAATAAAGTTTTTTTTTTGATGCTCTAGGACCCGATCCATGGGCTAATACACACAAAAAAATTAAGAAATTTGAGCGATTTCTAAAAAAAGGCCTGTAGATTGGGAAATGGGCGTGAAAAAA
This sequence comes from Solanum etuberosum, assembly GCA_029582245.1. Taxonomy (NCBI): domain Eukaryota; kingdom Viridiplantae; phylum Streptophyta; class Magnoliopsida; order Solanales; family Solanaceae; genus Solanum; species Solanum etuberosum. The sequence goes on along the minus strand of JAJONR010002433.1, from coordinate 26,420 downwards.
ATGGTATGAGTTTACGTGATGGTTCCCCAACTCAATACGGAGGTCCTACTAATGTTTTTAGAGAATTTTTTTTTGGGTGCTCCAGAGCCAGATCCATGGGCTAATACACACAAAAATTTGAGGAATTTGCGCGATTCCTAAAAAGGGCCTGTAAATGCGGAAATGGGCGTGAAAAAAATGATGTGAGTATACGTGATGGTTCCCCAACTCAATATGGAGGTCCTCATAAAGTTTTTTGAGAAAATATTTTTGGGTACTCCGGGCGCCAGATCAATGGGCTAATACACACGAAAAATTGAGAAATTCGCCTGGTTCCTAAAAAAGGCTTGTAGATGCGGAAATGGGCGTTAAAAAAAATGGTGTGAGTATACGTGATGGTTCCTAACTCAATACGGAGGTCCTCATAAAGTTTTTTGAGTAAAAAATTTTGGGTGCTCCGGGCGCTAGATCCATTAGCTAATACACACGAAAAATTGAGGAATTTGTGCGATTCCTAAAAAAGGGGCCTGTAGATGCGGAAATTATCGTGTAAAAAATGGTTTTAGTATACGTGATGGTTCCACCAACTCAATACGGAGGTCTTTAAAAAATTTATTGAGAAAAAAAATTTGGGTTCTCCGGGCGCCAAATCCATGGGCTAATACACACGAAAAATTGAGAAATTTGCGCGGTTCCTAAAAAAGAGCCTGTAGATGCGGAAATGGTCGTGAAAAAAAATGGTGTGAGTATAGGTGATGGTTCTCAGACCTAATACAGAGGTCCTCATAAAGTTTTTTAAGAAAATATTTTTGGGAGCTCCAGGGCGACAGATCCATGGGCATTACAAGAATTTTTTTAGGAATTTGCGCAATTCCTTAAAAAGGATCTGTAAATGCGGAAATGAGCGTAAAAAATGGTGTGTGTATACGTAATGGTTTACCAACTCATTATGGAGGTCCTCATAAAAAAATTAGAGAAAATCATTTTGGGTGCTCCAGGACCCCAGATCCATGGGCTATAATACACATGAAAAATTGAGAAATTTGCGCGATTCCTAAAAAAGGGAATGTAAACGCAGAAATGAGCGTTAAAAAATGGTGTGAGTATACGTGATGGTTCCCCAAGTCATTACGGAGGTCCTCATAATGTCTTTTGAGAAAATAATTTTGGGTGCTCTGGGGCGCCAGATCCATCGGCTAATACACATGAATAATTAAGGAATTTTTGACAATTCCTAAAAAATGGCCTGTAAATGCGGAAATGGGCGTTAAAAAAAAGGTGTGAGTATACGGGATGGTTCCCAAACTCATTACTAAGGTCCTCATAATTTTTTTGAGAAATTTTTTTTGGGTACTCCGTGCGCCGGATCCATGGGCAAATACACACGAAAAATTGAGGAATTTGTGCGGTTCCTAAAAAGGGTCTATAAATGCGGAGATGAGCGTTAAAAAAATGGTGTGAGTATACGTGATGCTTCACCAACTCATTACAGAGGTCCTTATAAAGTTTTCTGAGAAATTTTTTTGGGTGCTCCGGACGCCGGATCCATGGGCAAATACACACGAAAAATTTAGAAATTTACGCGATTCCTAAAAAAGTGCCTTTAAATGTGGAAATGAGCGTTAAAAAAATGGTGTGAGTATACGTGATGCTTTCCCAACTCAATACGGAGGTCCTCATAAAGTTTTTTGAGAAAAAAAAATTGGGTGCTCCAGGCGCCAGATCCATGGGCTAATACACAAGAAAAATTAAGAAATTTGCGCGGTTCCTAAAAAGGGGCCTGTAGATGCGGAAATGGGCTTGAAAAAAATTGACTGAGTATACGTGATGGTTCCCCAACTCAAAACGGAGGTCCTAATAAAGCTTTTTGAGAATAAAATTTTAGGTGCTCCGGGCGCCAGATAAATGGGCTAATACACACGAAAAATTGAGGAATTTGCGCGTTTCTTAAAAAAGGGCCTATAGATGCGGAAATGGGCGTGAAAAAATGGTGTGAATATACGTGATGGTTCCCCAACTCAATACGGAGGTCCTCATAATGTTTTTTGTGGAAAAAAATTGGGTGCTCCGGGCGCCAGATTCATGGGCTAACACACGAAAAATTAAGGAATTTGCGCGGTACCTAAAAAAGGGTATGTAGATGCGGAAATGAGAGTTAAAAAAAAATGGTGTGAGTATATGTGATGGTTCCCCAACTCAATAGGGGGGTCCAAATAAAAAATTTTGAGAAAATTTTTTTGGGTGCTCCGGGCGCCCGATCCATGGGCATACACACGAAAAATTAAGTAATTTGCGCGGTTCCTAAAAAAAGGCCTAGAGATGCGGAAATGGGTGTGAGTATACGTGATGGTTTCCCAACTCAATACGGAGTATCTCATAAAAATTTGTGAGAAATAATTTTGGGTACTCTAGGCGCCAGATCTATGGGGGCTAATACATACGAAAAATTAAGAAATTTGCGCGGTTCCTAAAAAAGGTCCTGTAGATGCGTAAATGGGCGTGAAAAAAATGGTGTGAGTATACATGATGGTTCCCCAACTCAATACGGAGGTCCTCATAATTTTTTTTGAGAAATTATTTTGGGTACTCCGGTTGCCAGATCAATGGGCTAATACACATGAAAAATTGAGGAATTTGCGCGGTTCCTGAAAAAGGGCCTGTAGATGCGGAAATGGCCGTGAAAAAAATAATGTGACTATACGTGATGGTTCCCCAACTCAATACGGAGGTCCTCATAAATTTTTTTGAGAAATTATTTTGGTTGCTCCGCGCGCCAGATCCATGGGCTAATACACACGAAAAATTGAGAAATTTGCGCGGTCCCTAAAAAAGGGTCTGTAGATGTAGAAATGAGCGTGAAAAAATGGTTTGAGTAAACGTGATGGTTCCCAACTCAATACGGAGGTCCTCATTAAGTTATTTGAGAAAATATTTTTGGGTGCTCCGTGCGCCAGATCTATGGGCTAATACTAAGTGTGCAGTGGAACCGGGAGGTGCCGGTACTGGTATCGTTCCTTCCCTGTCCGTTACCGCTCCGGTACCGTTCCGGCAGGCTCCGGTTGGGTCCCTTATGAAGGGGAACCGGGAGGGGTAACGGGACGAAAACTGGGTTTTATCGGTTAGTCCTGATCTGGAAAGTGCCGGTTCCGGTTTCGTTCCAAACCGGTCCGGTCCGGTTCGGGTCAAGGATTATTTTTATTTTTTTAAATTAATTTAATATAGCCGTTGGCAGGCCGTTGGGTAACGGGTATTGGGCCTCACCCAACGACTATTTCAGCCACTAACCCTCCAAAACACCCCCCTACCCCCCCAAACTTTTTTTAATACCCCAAACTTAAAAAATTTACATTTTTATCCTATTTTTTAACTATAAATACCCCCAATCTTTTATTATTTTTACTCACAAATATTCTTCATCTTCTACTCTCTCAACTCTCAAGTCTCTAATCTCTAATTCTCTATTAAATTACAAATTATATTAGTTTGAAATATTTGGAGCTTCAAAATTCAACTTTCATCTATTAATTTTCGGCTTTCTGTCATACACGTCTACTTTTTTAAGTAGACGTTTGGTACATTTGTTCTAACTCACATCTTTTTGCATTTAATTTCCGTATTATATATAATTTACTTATTTAGTTATTTATTTGTTTGCATTTAATTATTTATTTATTTAGTGAGTAATTAGTCTCTAGTCTCTACGTATTTAGTTATTTATTTGTTTGCATTTAATTTTCATATTATATATAATTTACTCTCTTTTCATATTTTAATATGGATTCCAGTAAAAAAAAAATGGCAAAGGTAAAACAACTATATATGATGCGGTCACTAATTTATTTACCTCAAATTTTGAGAAAAATAAAAAAATCGGTAGTTCTTCTAAATCTAAAACTAGAAAAGTAGCACAACTAAGAATAAATACGGAAGATTTTACGCATGTTGATGAAACTGTTTTAAATATTGATAGTAATATTGGATTAGATCCTTATAATGAATCTTTACAAAGAAGGTTTGGTAATATTGATGAAGAATTAGATGAAGAAGTAAAACATGATAATGTTAATGATGATATTAATACTTTTGATGAAGATGATGATGATGATTAAACAAAGCCAATTACGGCTATTAATCCCACTCTCGCTCCCAGTCCCAGTCCCTCTCCCGCTCCCTCTCGTTGTCCTGCTCCCATTCCCCCTGTACATCCTAGGCCTAAGGTAGAACGTGCTAAACAATCAATCGTGTGGCAATTTATGACTCAAAGTGAAGATAAAACACAAGCTATTTGTAATAAATGTAAACATAGAATGAATAATAAAACTGTGGAAAAACAGGGTGGGACGGGACATTTGAGTAATCATTTAATGTGATGTTGTAAAAATGAATTTTTTCATGCTAAAGCTGTAGCCGAAGCTAAAAAGAATGGTACCACCCTTCCTAGTGCAACTGTAGGAGTAGGGGGATCTAATATGGTCCAAACGCAATTAAATCCTTCTAATGTTTCTGGCCCTAATACACAACGCTCATATAGTAGAGAAAAAGATCTTGAAGAATTAGCTAAAATGATTGTTGTTATTGGCTTGCCTTTTAGTTTTGCTGAAAATCCCGGTTTTATTCATTATATTCAAATTGTGTATAATCCACATTTTAAAGGGTTTCAAGAAACACAATTAAAAAGGCTATCTTTGATTATCAAGCTCAACATTTTTAATATCTTCGTTGTTTATTTTATTATAATACTTGTAAAATAGCTATTACTTCTGATATGGGTCGTAGTGTAAATGGTAATGATTATTTCACTATTGCTTCCCATTGGATCGATGAAAATTGGATTATGCAAAAAAGAATTTTAGGTTATAAATGTTGTGAAATGCATAAAACCGCTAGTTACATAGCTCAAACTATTGTAGATGTTTTACAAAACTATGGAATTTGCATTAAAATAATTAGTGTCACCTTAGATAATGCTTCTAATAATACATTTGCTGTTGAAATACTAAAACTGACTCTTTGCCCTATTTATATTGATGGTTTTCATATTAGGTGTGTTGCACACATATATAATTTGATTGTTAGAGACGGTATAGCAATATATAATGATGGTTGCATAAAATGTGAAACTGCATGTCATTTTATTTTTAAATGTCAAGTTAAGTCTAGACATAGAGAATTTGAAAATCGTTGTCGTGAATTTAATCTTCCACCTAGAAAAATTCCAAAATCAGTGTTTACTAGATGGAATTCTTTATTTGAAATGCTTCAAGTCGCTTATGAATATAGGAAACCTTTACAAATGGTTTGGAATGCTCATAATTCAAATATGAACTATAGACTTGATGAAAATGATTGGAATGACGTAAAAGAACTTATAGAATTCTTAAAAGTTTTTTATTTAGCTACAAAATAAATTTCTGGACTTTATTATCCAACTATTTGCTCTGTTTTACCAAATATTTGTGCTATTTCTAGTAAATTTTATAAATTCAAAAATAAACCAAGATTTGAAGATTCTGTTAAGAAGATGATTGAAAAATTTTAAAAATATTTTTTTCCTATTCCTCAAATTTATTTAACCGCTTGTTTGTTAAACCCACATTACAAAGATGTAGGTGCATCACAAATGGTTATAAAATATATTTCAATTTAGATATTCAAGATTTTGAAACACCTAGTTGTCAAGAAGCTAAAGATAGTATAAAAATTGAAGCTAGAAAATTGTATGACTTGTATAATGAGAATAGAAGAAATGTAGTACGTAATTTAATGAAAATGATATTGATGATATGCTAGATAGTTATCTTGAACTTCTCTTAATGATAAAAATGATTTTGATGCATATATTAATCAAAATACGGAAACTATTAAGGATTCACAAGGTTTACCTGATCTTCTAGATTGGTAGGGCAATCGCGGCAAGGGATTTCCAAAACTTCAACCGGTGGCTCGAGATGTGTTAGCTATTCAAGCATCTTCAGTAGCTTCGGAAAGCTCTTTTAGTGCAGCAAGATTTCAAATTGAAGAGCATAGATATTCATTATAAGCAGATAGCTTGGAGATATCGATACTCTTTAGAGATTGGATTAATGGCGAGATAAGGAGTTATGGGCGTCCAGCTTTACCTACCAAATTTGAAAATGATATTGATGAAATGTTGCAAGATTTTAGTGATGACGACATTGATGCATTGGAGGAACTAGCCGATCAACCAATTCCATATCATGTTACTAGAGAAATGTTCAATGATTTAAGAAAAGATTGGCTTGGTAGCATGAACTATTAGTATGAGTATGATAATTCGAGGTCTAATTCAAACAGAACCCGTTCCTAGAAGGTGGCTGTGTAGATTAGGTCCTCTAATCCTCTACTATTTTTTTGTAACTCAAATTGTACTATTTAATTAATATTAATAAAACTATAGACTATTCACCTTAATTTTATTTTTATTATTGTCTTCAATTTTAATACAAAGTTTTTTTAAAATTATATTTTCAAGTTTGAATTTTTATTTTTAATTTTTAAAAATAGCCGATATCCTGGTTACCGCGGTCCCGGTACTGTACCGGTCTGGGACGGAATATGCTATATTTTTCGGAACTATCGGTTCCGGTCCGGTCCAGTTCCGGTCCCTTTCCGCCCATCAGACCCCGATCCAGTCGGTGCCGGTCCGGCAGGTCCGTTACCGGTATCGCTACTAGACTTAGCTAATACACACGAAAAATTGAGGAGCTTGCGAGGTTCATAAACAAGGGCCTATAGATGCGGAAATGGGCGTGAAAAAATGGTGTTATTATACGTGATGGTTCCTCAACTCAATACGGAGGTCCTCATAATGTCTTTTGAGAAAAAAAAAATTGGATGCTCTGGGCGCCAGATCCATGGGCTAATACACACGAAAAATTTAGGAATTTGCGCGGTTCCAAAAAAAGGGCCTTTAGATGCGGGAATGGGCGTGAAACAAATGGTGTGAGTATACGTGATGGTTTCCCAACTCAATACAGAGGTTCTCTTAAAGTTTTTTGAGAAAAATGTTTTGGGTTCTTCGGGAGCCAGATCCACAGGCTAATACACATGAAAAATTGAGGAATTTTTGCGGTTCCAGAGCAAGGGCCTGTAGATGTGGAAATGAGCGTGAAAAAAAATGGTGTGAGTATACCTGATGGTTTCCCAACTCAATACGGAGGTCCTCATAAAGTTTTTTGAAAAACAAATTTTGGGTACTCCGGGCGCCAAATCTATGGGCTAATACAAAACAAAAATTGAGGAATTTGCACGATTCCTAAAAAAAGGCTTGTAGTTGCGGAAATGAGCGTGAAAATAATGGTGTGAGTATATGTGATGGTTCCCCAACTCATTACGGAGGTCCTCATAAAGCTTTTGTAGAAAAAAAGTGTGGGTGCTCCGTGCGCCAAATCCATGGCTAATACACATGAAAAATTGAGGAATTTGCGCGGTTACTAAAAAAAGGCATGTAGATGCGAAAATGGACGTGTAAAAATTGGTGTGATTATACGTGATGGTTCCCCAATTCAATACGGAGGTCCTTAAAAAATTTATTGAGAAAAAAAATTTAGGTGCTCTGTGCGCCAAATCCATGGGCTAATACACACGACAATTGAGGAATTGGCGCGGTTCCTAAAAAAGGACCTGTAGATGCGGAAATGGTCGTGAAAAAAAATGGTGTGAATATAGGTGATGGTTCCCCAACTCAATACAGAGGTCCTCATATAGTTTTTTAAGAAATATTTTTTGGGTGCTCCAGGTGCTTTATCCATAGGCTTATACACACCAAAAATTGAGGAATTTGCGTGATTCCTAAAAACGGGCCTGTAAATACGGAAATGAGCGTGAATAAAATAGTGTGAGTATATGTGATGGTTCCCCTACTCAAACGGATATCCTCATAAAGTTTTTTGAGATTTTTTTTTTGGGTACTCCAGGCGCCAAATCCATGGGCTAATACACATAAAAAATTGAGAAATTTGCGCGGATCCTATAAAAGGTCCAGTAGATGCAGAAATAAGCGTGAAAAAATGGTGTGACTATACGTGATAGTTACACAACTCAATACATAGGTCCTCATCAAATTTTTTTTGAATTTTTTTTTGGGTGCTTCAGGCGCCAGATCCACAGGCTAATATTAACCCACGAAAAATTGATGAATTTGCGTGGTTCCTAAGAAAGGGCCTGATGATGCGGGAATGGGCGTGAAAAAAATAGTGTGAGTATACGTGATGGTTTCCCAACTCAATACAGAGGTCCTCATAAAGTTTTTTGAGAAATTTTTTTTGGGTGCTTCGGGCGCCAGATCCACAGGCTAATACACACGAAAAATTAAGGAATTTGCGCGATTCCTGAGAAAGGTCCTATAGATGTGGAAATGGGCGTGAAAAAAATTATGTGAGTAAACGTGATGGTTTCCAAACTAAATACGGAGGTCCTCATATAGTATTTTTAGAAACATATTTTGGGTGCTACGGGCGCCAGATCCATAGGATAATTACACAACAAAAAATGAGGAATTTGTGTGATTCCTAAAAAAGGCCTTGTAGATGCGGAAATGGGCGTGAAATTAATGGTGTGAGTATACGTGATAGTTTCCCAACTCAATACGGAGGTCCTCATAAAGCTTTTTGAGAAAAAAAAATTGGGTGCTCTGGGCGCCAGATCCATGGGCAAAAACACACGAAAAAATTGAGGAAGTTGTGCGATTCCTAAAAAAGGGCCTCTATATGCGGAAATGGGCGTGAAAAAAATGGTGTGAGTATACGTGATAGTTCCCTAACTCAATAAAGAGGTCCTCATAAAGTTTTTAGAGAAAAAAAATTTGGGTGCTCCAGAGCTAGATCCATGGGCTAATATATACCAAAAATTAAGAAATTTGCGCGATTCCTAAAAAGGGCCTGTAAATGCGGAAATGGGCATGAAAAAATGGTGTGAGTATACATGATGGTTCCCCAACTCAATACGGAGGTCCTCATAATGTTTTTTGAGAAAAAAATTAGGTGCTCCGGGCGCCAGATCCATGGGCTAATACACACGAAAATTGAGAAATTTGCGTGGTTCCCAAAAAAAGACTTGTAGATGCGGAAATAGGCGTTAAAAAAATTGTGTGAGTATACGTGATGGTTCCCCAACTCAATACGGAGATTCTCATAATGTTTTTTGAGAAAAAAAAATTGGGTGCTCTGGGCGCCAGATCCATTGGCATTAACGCACGAAAAATTAAGGAATTTGACAGTTTCCTAAAAATAGGCTTGTAGATGCGGAAATTGGTGTGAAAAAAATGGTGTGAGTATACGTGATGGTTCCAAAACTCATTACGGATGTCCTCATAAAGCTTTTTGAGAAAAAAAAATCGAGTGCTCCAAGCGCCAGATCCATGGGCATTATTAACACACGAAAAATTGAGGAATTTGCGAGATTTCTAAAAAAGGTCTGTAGATGCGGAAATAGGTGTGAAAAAATGGTGTGTGTATTGGTGATGGTTCCCAAACTCAATACGGAGGTCCTCATAAATTTTGTTGAGATTTTTTTTTTTGGTGCTATGGGCACCAGATCAATGGGATGATACACACGAAAAATTGAGGAATTTGCGCGGTTCCTAAAAATGAGCTTGTAAATGCTGAAATAAGCGTAAAAAATTGGTGTGAGTATACGTGATGGTTCCCCAACTCAATACGGAGGTCCTCATAACATTTTTTGAGCAAAAAAATTGGGTTCTCCGAGTGCCATATCCATTAGCAAGTACACACGAAAAATTGAGGGATTTGCGCGATTCCTAAAAATGGGCCTATAGATGCGGAAATGGGTGTGAAAAAATGGTATGAGTATAAGTGAAGGTTCCTCAACTCAATACGGAGGTCCTAATAAAGTTTTTTAAGAAAAAAAATTTGGGTGCTCCAGAGTCAGATCCATGGGCTAATAGACACGAAAAATTGAGGCATTTGCGCGATTCCTAAAAAAGCCCTGTAAATGCGAAAATAGGCGTGAAAAAATGGTGTGAGTATACGTGATGGTTCCCCAACACAATACGGAGGTCCTCATAAGGTTTTTTGAGAAAAAAAAATTGGGTGCTCCGTGCACCAAATCCATGGCTAATCACACGGAAAATTGAGGAATTTGTGCGGTTCCTAAAAAATGCCATGTAGATGCGGAAATGGGCGTGAAAAAAAATAGTGTGAGTATACGTGATTGTTCCCCAACTCAATACGTAGGTCCTCATAAAGTTTTTTGAGAAAAAAATTTGGGTGCTCCAGAGCCATATCCATGGGCTAATACACATAAAAAAATTGAGGAATTTACGCGATTCCTAAAAATGGCCTGTAAATGCGGAAATGGGTGTGAAAAAATGGTGTGAGTATACGTGATAGTTCCCCAACTCAATACGGAGGTCCTCATAAAGTTTTTTGGGAAAAAAATTTTGGTGCTCAGGGCGCAAGATCCATGGGCTAAAACACACGAAAAATTGAGGAATTTGCGCGATTTCTAGAAATGGCCAGTATATGCGGAAATGGGAGTGAAAAAATGGTGTGGGTATACGTGATGGTTCCCCAACTCAATACGGAGGTCCTCATAACATTTTTTGAGAAATTTTTTTGGGCCCTCCGGGCGCAAGATCCATGGGTTAATACACACGAAAAATTGAGGAATTTGCGTGGTTCCTAATAAAGGGCTTGTAGATGTGGAAATGTGCGTTAAAAAATGGTGTGAGTATACGTGATAGTTACCCATCTCAATACGGAGGTCCTCATAAAGATTTTTGAGAAAAAAAAATTGGGTGCTCTCCAGGCGCCAGATTCATTCGCTAATACACACGAAAAATTGAGAAATTTGCGGTTTTCCTATAAAAGGGGCTGTAGATGCAAAAATTGGTGTGAAATGGTGTGGTTCCCAAACTCAATACGGATGTCCTCATAAAGCTTTTTGAGAAAAACAATTTGGGTGCTCCAGACGCCAGATCCATGGGCTAACAAACACGAAAAATTGAGGAATTTGCGCGATTTATAAAAAGGGTTTGTAGATGCGGAAATGGGTGTGAAAAAAATGGTGTGAGTATACATGATGGTTCCCCAACTCAATACGGAGGTCCTCATATAGTTTTTTGAGAACAAATTTTTGGGTGCTCTGAGCGCCAGATCCATGGGCTATTACACACGAAAAATTGAGGAATTTGCGCGCTTCCTAAATAAGGGCCTGAAGATGCGGAAATAAGCATGAAAAAATGGTGTGAGTATACGTGATGCTTCCCCAACTCAATATAGAGGTCCTCATAAAGTTTTTTTAGAAAACAAATTTTGGTGCTCAAGGCGCCAGATCCATTAGCAAATACACACGAAAAATTGAGGTATTTGCTTGATTCCTATAAAAGAGCCTATAGATGCGGAAATTGGTGTGAAAAATGGTGTGAGTATATGTGATGGTTCCCAAATCAATACGGAGGTCCTAATAAAGTTTTTTGAGAATTTTTTTTGGTACTCTAGATGCTATATCCATGGGCTTATACACACGAAAAATTAAGGAATTTACGTTTTTCCTAAAAAAGGACCTTTGGATGCGGAAATGGGCGTGAAAAAAATGGTGTGAGTATATGTGATTGTTCCCCAACTAAGTACGATGTCCTCATAAAGTTTGTTGAGAAAATTTTTTAGGTGCTCTGGGCGCCAAATCCATTGGCTAAAAAACACGAAAAATTGATGAATTTGTGTGGTTCATAAAAAAGGGCATGTAGATGCGGAAATGGGTGTGAACAAATGTTGTGAGTATACGTAATGGTTCTCCAACTCAATACGGAGGTCCTTATAAAGTTTTTTGAGAAAAATTTTTTGGGTGCTCCGGGCGCTAGATCAATGGGCTAATTCACACGAAAAATTGAAGAATTTGCGCGGTTCATAAAAAAGGGCCTATAGATGCAGAAATAAGCGTGAAAAAAATAGTGTGATTATATGTGATGGTTCCCCAACTCAATACGGAGGTCCTCATACATTTTTTTGAGAAAAAAAATTTGGGTGCTCTGGGAGCCTTATCCATTGGCTAATATACATGAAAAATTGAGAAATTTGCGCGATTCCTTAAAAAGGGAATGTAGTTGCGGAAATAGGTGTGAAAAAAGTGGTATTAGTATACGTGATGGTTCCCCAAATCAATACGGAGGTCCTAATGAAGTTTTTTGAGAAAATTATTTTGGGCTCTCCAGGCGCCATATCGATTGGATAATACACATGAAAAATTGAGGAATTTACGCTTTTCCTAAAAATAGGGCCTATAGATGTGGAAATGGGTGTGAAAGAAATGGTGTGAGTATAAGTGATGGTTCCCCAACTCAATAGGGAGGTCCGCGTAAAAAAAATTGAGAAACAATTTTTGGGTGCTCTGGGCGTTAGATCCATTGGCTAATACACACGAAAAATTGAGGAACTTGAGTGATTCCTAAAAAAGGGCCTATAGATGCGGAAATGAGCGTGAAAAAAAAAGGTGTGACTATACGTGATGGTTGCCCATCTGAATACAGAGGTCCTCATAAAGTGTTTTGATAAAAAAAAATTGGGTCCTCTGGACGCCAAATTCATGGGCTAATGCACACGAAAAATTGAGAAATTTGCGTGGTTGCTAAAAAAGGGCCTGTAGATGCAGAAATGGATGTGAAAAAAATGGTGTGAGTATACATGTTGGGTCTCCAACTCAATACGGAGATCCTCATAAAGTTTTTTGAGAAAAGTTTTTAGGTGCTCCAGGCGCCAGATCCATGGGTTAATACACACGAAAAATTGAGAAATTTGTGTGAATTCTAAAAAAAGGGCATGTAGATGCGGAAATCAGCGTGAAAAAAATGGTGTGAGTATACGTGATGGTTCCCCAACTCAATACGGAGGTCCTCATAATATTTTTTGAGAAAAAAAAATTGGGTGCTCCCGGCGCCAGATCCATGGGCATTCACACGAAATATTGAGGAATTTGCCTAATTCCTAAAAAAGGGCATCTAGAAGGGGAAATGGGTGTGAAAAAAATGGTGTGAGTATACGTGATGGTTCCCTAACTCAATACGGAAGTCCTCATAAAGTTTTTTGAGAAAATAATTTTGGGTGCTCCAGGCGCCAGATCCATGGGCTAATACACATGAAAAATTGAGGAATTTGCGAGGTTCCTAAAAAAGGGCTTGTAGATGCGGAAATGGGCGTGAAAAAATAATGTGAGTATACGTGATGGTTACCCAAATAAATACGGAGGTCCTCATAAAGTTTTTTGAGAAAAATAGTTTAGGTGCTTCGGGAGCCAGATCTATGGGCTAATACACACGAATAATTTAGGAATCTCCACGATACCTAAAAAAGAGCCTGAGTATATGTGATGGTTCCCCAACTCTATACTGAGGTCCTCATAAAGATTTTTGAAAAAGATTTTTTGGTGCTCTGGGCACTAAAAATTGAGAAATTTGCGCGGTTCCTAAAAAAGTGTCTGTAGATGCAGAAATGGGCGTGAAAAAACTGGTGTGAATATACGTGATGGTTCCCCAACTCAATACAGAAGCCCTCATAAAGTTTTTTGAGAAAAAAAAATTGGCTGCTCCGGGCGCCGGATTCATTGGCTAATACACACGAAAAATTGAGTAATTTGCACGGTTCCTAAAAAAGGGACTGTAGATTCGGAAATGGGTTTGAAAAAACTGTGTGAGTATACGTGATGGTTCCCCAACTCGATACAGAGGTCCTCATAAAGTTTTCTAAGAAAAAAAAATTGGGTGTTCCGGACACCAGTTGCATGGGCTAATACACACGAAAAATTCAGAAATTTGTGCGGTTCCTAAAAAAGGGCACGTAGATGCGGAAATGGGGGTGAAAAAAAATGATGTAAGTATACGTGATAGTTCCCCGTGTCAATACGGAGGTCTTAAAAAAATTAGAAAAAATAATTTGGGTCTCTGGGCGCCAGATCGATGGGTTAATACATACGAAAAATTGAGGATTTTGCGCTGTTCTTATAAAAGGACCTTAAGATGCGGAAATGGATGTGAAAAAAATGGTGTGAGTATACGTGATGGTTTCCCAACTCAATATTGAGGTCTTCAAAGAGTTTTTTGAGTAAAAAAAATTGGGTGCTTCGAGCGCCTGATCGATGGCTAATACACACGAAAAATTTAGGAATTAATGTTTTTCCTAAAAAATGGCCTTTGAATGCGGAAATGGGCGTGAAAAAAATTGTGTGAGTATACGAGATGGTTCCCCAACTCAATACGGAGGTCCTCATAAAAAATTTTGAGAAAAAAATTTTGAGGTGCTCTGGGTGCCAGATACACACGAAAATTTGAGGAATTTGTGTCATTCCTAAAAAAGCGCATGTAGTTTCAAAAATGGGCGTGAAAAAAAATGGTGTGAGTATACGTGATGGTTCCCCAAATCACTACAGTGGTCCTCATAAAATTATTTGAGAAAATAATTTTGGGTTCTCCGGGCGCCAGATCCATGGGCTAATACACACGAAAAATTGAGGAATTTGTGCGATTCCTAAAAAAGGGCCTGTAGATGTGAAAATGGGAGTGGAAAAAAATAATGTGAGTATACATGATGGTTACCCAACTCAAAACGGAGTTTCTCATAAAGTTTTTTGAGAAAAAACATTTTGGGTGCTGCGGGCGCCAGATCTATGGGTTAATACACACGAAAAATTGAGGAATCTGCGCGATTTCTAAAAAAGGGGATGTATATGCGGAAATGGCCATGAAAAAAATGATGTGAGCATACGTGATGGTTCACCAACTAGATACAGAGGTCCTCATAAAGTTTTTTTTTTTTAAAAAAATAAGGTGCTCCGGACGCCAGATCCATGGGCTAATACACACGAAAAATTGAGGAATTTGTGCGGTTCTGAAAAAAGAGCCTGTAGATGCAGAAATGGGGGTGAAAAAAAAGTTGTGAGTATACGTGATGGTTCCCCAACTCAATACGGAGGTCCTCATAAATTCTCTTGTGAAAAAAATATCATAGTGCTCCGGGCGCAAGATCAATAGGCTTATACACACGAAAAATTGAGGAATTTGTGCTTTTCCTAAAAAAGGGCATGTAGATTCGGAAATAGGCATGAACAAAATAGTGTGAGTATACGTGATGGTTCCCCAAATCACTACGGAGGTCCTCATAAATTTTTTTGAGAAAATAATTTTAGGTGCTTCGGGTGCCAGATCCATGGGCTAATACACACGAAAAATTGAGGAATTTGCGAGGTTCCTAAAAAAATGGCATATAGATGCGGAAATGGGCGTGAAAAGAAAATAATGTGAGTATACGTGATGGTTACCCAACTCAATACGGAGGTCCTCATAAAGTTTTTTGAGAAAAAAATTTAAGGTGCTCCGGGCGCCAGATCTATGGGCTAATAAACACGAAAAATTGAGGAATTTGTGCGGTTCCTAAAAAAAGGCATGTAGATACGGAAATGGGCATGTACAAATGGTGTGAGTATACGTGATGGTTCCCCAACTCAAGACGGAGGTCCTCATAAAGTTTTTTGAGAAATTTTTTTTGGGTGCTCTGGGCGCTAGATTCATGGGCTAATACACACAAAAAATTGAGAAATTTGCGCGGCTCATAAAGAAGAGACTATAGATGCGGAGATAAGCGTGAAAAAAATGGTGTGATTATACTTGATGGTTCCCCAACTCAATAAGGAGGTCCTCATAAAGTTTTTGGAGAAAAAAAATTTGGGCACACTGGGAGCTAGATCCATTGGCTAATACACACGAAAAATTGAGGATTTTGCGCGATTCCTAAAAAAGGGCCTAAGGGCCTGTAGATGCGGAAATGGGTGTGAAAAAAATTATGTGAGTGTACGTGATGGTTCCCCAACTCAATACGGAGGTTCTAATAAAAAAATTTGAGAAAATTATTTTGGATTCTCCAAGCGCCATATCCATGGGCTAATATACACGAAAAATTGAGAAATTTACGTTTTTCCTAAAAAAAAGGACTTCAGATGCCGAAATTAGCGTGAAAAAAATGGTGTGAGTATACGTGATGGTTCTCCAACTAAAAAGGGAGGTCCTCATAAAATAAATTGAGAAACTATTTTTGGGTGCTCTGGTCGTCAGATCCATGGGCTAATACACACGAAAAATTGAGGAATTTGTGCGATTCCTAAAAAAGGGCCTGTAGATGCGGAAATGAGCATGTAAAAAAATGATGTAAGTATACATGATGGTTCCCCATCTCAATACGGAGGTCCACATAAAGTGGTTTTAAAAAAAAAATTGGGTCCTCCGGACGCCAAATCCATGGGCTAATACACACGAAAAATTAAGGAATTTGCGTGGTTGCGAAAAAAGGCATGTAGATGCGGAAATGGGTGTGAAACAAATGGTGTGAGTATACGTGATGGGTCCCCAACTCAATACGGAGGTCCTCATAAAGTTTTTTGAGAAAAAAAAATTGGGTGCTCCAGACACCAGATCCATGGATCAATACACACGAAAAATTATGGAATTTGCGCGATTTCTAAAAAAGGGCATGTAGATACGGAAATGGGCGTGAAAAAAATGGTATGAGTATATGTGATGGTTCCTCAACTCCATACGGAGGTCCTCATAATGTTTTTTGAGAAAAAAAAATTGGGTGCTTCAGGCGCCAGATTATGGGCTAATACACATGAAAAATTGAGGAATTTGCGCGATTCCTAAAAAAGGGCATGTAGAAGCGGAAATGGGCGTGAAAAAAATGGTGTGAGTATACGTGATGGTTCCCCAACTCAATACGGAGGTCCTCATAAAGGTTTTTGAGAAAAAAAATTGGGCTGCTCCGGGAACCATATCCATGGGCTTATACACACGAAAAAATTAAGAAATTTAAGAGGTTCCTAAAAAAGCGCATGTAGATACGGAAAAAGGAGTGAAAATAATAATATGAGTATACGTGATGGTTATCCAACTCAATACAGATGTCCGCATAAAGTTTTTTGAGGAAAAAATTTTAGATGCTCTGGGCACCAGATCCATGGGCTAATAATACACACGAAAAATTGAGGATCTCCACGATTCCTAAGAAGAGCCTGTAGATGCGGAAATTGGCGTGAAAAAAATGATGTGACTATACGTGATGTTTCCCTAACTCAATACTAAGGTCATCATAAAGTTGTTTGGAAAAAAAATTGGGTGCTCCGGGCGCCAGATTAATAGGCTAATACACACGAAAAATAAAGGAATATGCGCGGTTACTAAAAAAGGGTCTGTAGATGCGGAAATGGGCGTGAAAAAGTGGTGTGAGTATACGTGATAGTTCCCCAACTCAATACAGAAGTCCTCATAAAGTTATTTGAGAAAAAAAATTGGGTGCTCCGGGCTCCAGATCCATAGGCATTACACGAAAAATTGAGGAATTTGCACAGTTCCTAAAAAAGGGCCTGTAGATTCGGAAATGGGCGTGAATTTTTTTTGTGAATATACGTGATGGTTCCCGAACCCAATACGGAGGTCCTCATAAAAAATTGGGTGCTCCGGACGCTTGTTGCATAGGCTTATACACACGAAAAATTCTGAAATTTGCGCGGTTCCTAAAAAAGGGCATGTAGATGCGGAAATGGGCATGAAAAAAATGGTATAAGTATACGTGATGGTTCCCCATATAAATACGGAGGTCTTAAAAAAGATTTGGATGCTCTGGGTGCCAGATCCATGGGATAATACATACAAAAAATTGAGGATTTTGCGCGGTTCCTAAAAAAGGACCTTTAGATGCGGAAATGGACGTGAATAAAATGGTGTGAGTATACGTGATGGTTCCCCAACTCAATACTGAGGTCTTCATAGAGTTTTTGGAGAGAAAAAATTTGGGTGCTCTGGGCGCCAGATCAATGGGCTAACACACACGAAAAATTGAGGAATTTGTGTGGCTCCTAAAAAAGGGAATGTAGATGCGGAAATGAGGGTGAAAAATGGTGTGAGTATACGTGATTGTTTCCCAACTCAATACAGAGGTCCTCATACAAAATTTTGAGAAAATAATTTTGGGTGCTCAAGACGCCAGATCCATGGGCTTATAAACACGAAAATTTGAGTAATTTGTGCATTTCTTAAAAAAAGGCCTGTAGATTCAAAAATGGGGGTGAAAAAAATGGTGTGAATATACGTGATGGTTCCCAAAATCACTACGGAGGTCCTCATAAATTTTTTTGAGAAAATAATTTTGAGTGCTCTGGACGCTAGATCCATTGGATAATACACACGAAAAATTAAGGAATTTGCGTGGTTCCTAAAAAAGGGCCGGTAGATGTGGAAATGGGCGTGAAAAAAATAATGTGAGTATACTTGATGGTTACCCAAATCAATACGAAGGTCCTCATAAAGTTTTTTGAGAAAAACATTTTGGGTGCTCTGGGCGCCAGATAAATGGGCTAATACACACGAAAAATTGAGGAATCTGCGCGATTCCTTAAAAAGGGCATGTAGATGCGGAAATGGCCGTGAAAGAAATGTTGTGAGTATACGTGATGGTTCACCAACTCAATACGGAGCTCATCATAAAGTTTTTTGAAAGAAATATTTGGGTGCTCCGGACGCGAGATCAATGGGCTAATACACACGAAAAATTGAGGAATTTGCACGGTTTCTAAAAAAGAGCATGTAGATGCGGAAATAGGGGTGAAAAAAATGGTGTGAGTATACGTGATGGTTCCACAACTTAATACGGAGGTCCTCATAAAGTTTTTTGAGAAAAAAATTTCATGGTTATCCGGGCCCCAGATCCATGGGCTTATACACATGAAAAATTGAGGAATTTGCGCGATTCCTAAAAAAGAGACTGTAGATTCGAAAATGGGCGTGAAAAAAATGGTGTGAATATATTTGATAGTTTCCCAAATCAGTATGGAGGTCCTCATAAATTTTTTTGAGAAAATAATTTTGGGTGCTCTGGGGGCAGATCCATGGGCAAATAGACACGAAAAATGGAGAAATTTTTGCGGTTCATAAAAAGGGCCGGTAGATGTGGAAATGGGCTTGAAAAAAATAATGTGAGTATAGGTGATGGTTACCCAACTCAATACGGAGATCCTCATAAAGTTTTTTGAGAAACAAAATTTTGGTGCTCCGGGCGCCAGATCCATGGGCTAATACAAACGAAAAGTAAGGAATCTGCGTGATTCCTCAAAAAGGGCTTGTAGATGCGGAAATGGGCGTGACAAAGATGTTGTGAGTATACGTGATGGTTCCCAAACTCAATACGGAGGTCTTCATAAACTTTTTTGAAAAAAAATTTGGGTGCTCCGGACGCAAGATCCATGGGTTAATACACACGAAAAATTGAAGAATTTGTGCGGTTCCTTAAACACGGCTGTAGATTCGGAAATGGGCGTGAAAAAAAATAGTGTGAGTATACGTGATGGTTCTCCAACTCAATACATAGGTCCTTCTAAAGTTTTTTGAGAAAAAAAAATTTAGGTGCTCTGGACGTTAATTCTGTGGGCTAATACACACGAAAAATTGAGGAATTTACGCTGTTCCTAAAAAAGGTCCTGTAGATGTAGAAATGGGCGTGAAAAAATGGTGTGAGTATACGTGATAGTTTCCAACTCAATACGGAGGTCCTCATAAAGTTTTTCGTTTAAAAAAATTTGGGTTCTCCGAGCGCAAGATCCATGACTAATAAACACGAAAAGTTGAGGAATTTGTGCG
The DNA here is from genome assembly GCA_029582245.1 of Solanum etuberosum. Classification (NCBI taxonomy): domain Eukaryota; kingdom Viridiplantae; phylum Streptophyta; class Magnoliopsida; order Solanales; family Solanaceae; genus Solanum; species Solanum etuberosum. The sequence goes on along the minus strand of JAJONR010002433.1, from coordinate 6,790 downwards.
GTCCCTAAAGAATGGTCTATAGATGCGGAAATGGGAGTGAAAAAAATTGTGTGAGTATACGTGATAGTTCCCCAACTCTATACGGAGGTCCTCATAAAAAAATTTGAGAAAAAGGTTTTGGGTGCTCCAAGTGCCAGATCGATGGGAACACACGAAAAATTGAGGAATTTGCGCGATTTCTAAAAAAGGGCATGTAGATGCGGAAATGGGCGGGAAAAAAATGGTGTGAGTATACGTGATGGTTCCCCAACTCAATACAGAGGTCCTCATAATATTTTTTGAGAAAAAAAATTGGGTGACCCAGGTGCCAGATCCATGGGCTAATTCACCCGAAAAATTTAGGAATTTGCGCGATTCCCAAAAAAAGGCATGTAGATGCGGAAATGGGCGTGAAAAAAATGTTGTGAGTATACGTGATGGTTCCCCAAATCAATATGGAGGTCCTCATAAAGTTTTTTGAGAAAAATAATTTCGGGAAGTGCTCCAGGCGCTAGATCCATAGGTTAATACACACGAAAAAATTAAGGAATTTGCTCATAATTTTTTTTGAGAAAATAATTTTGGGTTCTCCAGGCGCCAGATCCATGGGCTAATATACACACTAAAAATTGAGAAATTTGGGCGGTTCCTAAAAAAGGGCATGTAAATGCGGAAATGGGGGTGAAAAAAATAATGTGAGTATACGTGATGGCTACCCAACTCAATACGGAGGTCGTCATAAAGTTTTGTGAAAAAATAAAATTGGGTGTTCCGGGCATGGGCTAATACACATGAAAAATTGGGGAATCTGTGCGATTCTTAAAGAAAAGCCTGTAGATGCGGAAATAGGCGTGAAAAAAATGATGTGAATATACGTGATGGTTCCCCAACTCAATGCTGAGGTCCTTATAAAGTTTTTTGAAAAAAAAATGGGTGCTCCAGGCTCCAGATCCATGGGCTAATACACATGAAAAATTAAGGGATTTGCGCGGTTCCTAAAAAAGGGTCTGTAGATGTAGAAATTGGCGTGAAAAAAGTGGTATGAGTATACGTGATGGTTCTCCAACTCAATGCAGAGGTCCTCATAGAGTTTTTTGAGAAAAAAAATTTGAGTGCTACGGGCGCCAAATCCATGATCTAATACATATGAAAATTTGAGAAATTTTGCACGGTTTCTAAAAAAGGGCCTGTAGATTCGGAAATAGGCGTGAAAAAAATTGTGTGAGTATACGTGATGGTTCCCCAACTTAATACTGAGGTCCTCATCAAGTTTTTTGAGAAAAAAAATTTGGGTGCTCTGGGCGCAAGTTGCATGAACTAATACACACGAAAAATTCACGAATTTGCGCGACTCCTAAAAAAGGGCCTGTAGATGCGGAAATGGGCGTAAAAAAATGGTATAAGTATACGTGATGGTTCCCCATATCAATAATTAGGTCCTACAAAAAAATTTGGAAAAATAACTTGGGTGCTCCAGGTGCCAGTTCCATGGGTTAATACATATGAAAAGTTGAGGAATTCGCGCGGTTCCTAAAAAAAGGCCTGTAGATACGGAAATGGGCTTGAAAAAAATAATGTTAATATACGTGATGGTTACCCAACTCAATACAGAGGTCCTCATAAAAATTTTTGAGAAAAAAATTTTGGTTGCTCCAGGCGCCAGATCCATGGGCTTAATACACCGAAAAAATTGAGGAATCTGCGTGATTCCTAAAAAAGGGCATGTAGATGCGGAAATGGGGGTGAAAGAAATGTTGTGAGTATACGTGATGGTTCACCAACTCAATACGGAGGTCCTCATAAAGTTTTTTGAACAAATCATTGGTGCTCCGGGCGCCAGATCCATAGGCTAATACACACGAAAAATTGAGGAATTTTCGCGGTTCCTAATAAAGGGCCTGTAGATGCGGAAATGGGGGTGAAAAAATGGTGTGAGTATACGTGATGGTTCCCAAAGTCAATACGGAGGTCCTCATAATATTTTTTGAGAAAAAAAATTCATGGTGCTCCGGGCGCCATATCCATGGGCTTATACAAACGAAAAATTAAAGAATTTGCGCGATTCCTAAAAAAGGAGATGTAGATTCGAAAATGGGCGAGAAAAAAATGGTTTGACTATACGTGATAGTTTCTTAAATCACTACGGAAGTCCTCATAAATTTTTTTGAGAAAAATAATTTTGGTGCTCTGGGCGCCAGATCCATGGGCACACGAAAAATTGAGGAATTTGCGCGGTTCCTAAAAAAGGGCCGGTAGATGCGGAAATGGGCGTGAAAAAAATAATGTGAGTATATGTGATGGTTACCCAACTCAATACGGAAGTCCTAAAAAAGTTTTTGAGAAAAAAAATTTGGGTGCTCCGGGCGTCAGATCCATGGCCAAATACACACGAAAATGAGGAATCTCCGCGATTCCTAAAAAAGTGCATGTAGATGTGGAAATAGGCGTGAAAAAGTTGTTGTGATTATACATTATGGTTCCCCAACTCAATACGGAGGTCCTCATAAAGTTTCTTGAAAAAAAATGGGGTGCTCCGTGGGCCAGATCCATGGGCTAATACACACGAAAAATTAAGGAATTTGCGCGGTTCCTAAAAAAAGGTCTGTAGATGCGTAAATGGGTGTGAAAAAAGTTGTGTCAGTATACGTGATTGTTCCCAAACTCAATATGTAGGTCCTTATAAAGTTTTTTGAGAAAAAAAATTTGGGTTCTCCGGGCGCCAGATCCATGGACTAATACACACAAAAAATTGAGGAATTACCGCGGTTCTTAAAAAAGGTCCTGTAGACGTGGAAATGGGTTTGAAAAATATGGTGTGAGTATACGTGATGGTTTCCCAACTCAATACGAAGGTCCTCATACGGTTTTTTGAGGAAAAAAAATTTGGGTTCTCCAGGCGCCAGATTCATGGGATAATACATACGAAAAATTAGGAATTTTGCGCGGTTCCTAGAAAAGGACCTGTAGATGCAGAAATGGACGTGAAAAAAATGGTGTGAGTATACGTGATGGTTTCCCAACTCAATACTGAAGTCCTCAAAGAATTTTAAGAGAAAAATATTTTAGGTGCTACGGGTGCTAGATCCATGGGCTAATACACACGAAAAATTGAGCAATTCGAGCAGTTTCTAAGAAATGGCCTGTAGATGCGCAAATGGGCGTGAAAAATGGTGCTAATATACGTGATGGTTCCATAACTCAATACGGAGGTCCTCAAAAAAAAATTGAGAAAAAAAAATTGGGTGCTCCGGGCGTTAGATTCATGGGCTAATACACACGAAAAATAGAAGAATTTGCATGGTTCCCAAAAAAAGACCTGTAGATGCGGAAATGGGCATGAAAAAAATGGTGTGAGTATACATGAAGGTTCCCCAACTTAATACGGAGCTCCTTATTAAGTTTGTTGAGAAAATAAATTTGGGTGCGCCGGGCGCTAGACCCATGGGCTAATACACACGAAAAATTGAGAAATTTGCGCGGTTCCTAAAAAGGGGCTTGTAGATGCTGAAATGTGCGTGAAAAAAATGGTGTGAGTATACGTGATGGTTCCCCAACTCAATACAGAGGTCCTCTTAAATTTTTTGAGAAAAAATTTTTGTGTGCTACGGGCGCCAAATCCATGACCTAATACACACGAAAAATTGAAGAATTTGCGCGGTTCCTAAAAAAGGGCCTGTAGATGAGGAAATAGGGGTGAAAAAAATGGTGTGAGTATACGTAATGGTTCCCCAACTCAAAACGGAGGTCCTCATAAAGTGTTTTGAGAAAAAACTTTTGGGTGCTCCGGGAGCCAGTTGCATTGGCTAATACACACGAAAAATTTAAGAATTTACGCAGTTCTTAAAAAAGGGCCTATTGATGCAGAAATGGGCGTGAAAAAATGGAGTGAGTATAGGTGATGGTTCCCCATATCAATACGGAGGTCCATAAAAAAAATTGAGAAAAATTATTTGGGTGTTGCGGGCGCCGGATCAATGGGCTAATACACACGAAAATTTTTGGAATTTGCGCGATTATAAAAGGGCCTGTATATGTGGAAATGGTGTGAGTATACGTGATGGTTCCCCAACTCAATACGGAGGTCCTCATAAAGTTTTTTGAGAAAAAAAACTTTGGGTGCTCCGGGCGCCAGATCCATGGGCTAATACACACCAAATATTAATGAATTTGCACGGTTCCTAAAAAAAGGCATGCAGTTGCGGAAATGGGCGTAAAAAACATGGTGTGAGTATATGTGATGGTTCACCAACTCAATACGGAGGTCCTCATAAAGTTTTTTAAGAAAAAAAAATCGGGGTGCTCTGGGCGCCAGATCCAATTGAGGAATTTACGCGGTTTCTAAAAAAAGGGCATGTAGATACGAAAATGGGCCTGAAAAAAATAATTTGAGTATACGTGATGGTTTCCCAACTCAATACGGAGGTCCTCATAAAGATTTTTGAGAAAAAAATTGGGTGCTCCGGGCCAGATCCATGCGCTAATATACACGACATATTGAGGAATTTGCGCGATTCCTAAAAAAAGTCCCGTAGATGCGGAAATGAGCGTGAAAAAAATGCTGTTAGTATACGTGATGGTTCCCCAACTCAATACAGAGGTCCTCATAAGTTTTTTGAGAAAAAAAAATTGGATGCTCTAGGCACCAGATCCATGGGCTAATAAACACGAAAAATTGAGAAATTCGCGCGATTCCTAAAAATGGGCATGTAGATGCGGAAATGGACGTGAAAAAAATGGTGTGAGTATACGTGATGGGTTCCCTAACTCAATAAAGAGGTCCTCATAAAAAAAATTGATAAAAATTTGGCACCAGATCCATTGGATAATACACACGATATATTGAGGAATTTGCGCGGTTCCTAAAAAAAAGCATATAGATGCGGAAATGGGTGTGAACAAAATGGTGTGAGTATACGTGATGGTTCCCCAACTCAATACGGAGGTCCTCAAGAAATATTTTGAGAAAAAAAATTGGGTGCTCCGGGCCATATTCATGGGCTAATACACACGAAAAATTGAGGAATTTGCGTGGTTACCAAAAAAGGGCCTGTTGATGCGGAAATGGGCATTAAAAAATGGTGTTAGTATCCGTGATGGTTCTCCAATTCAATACAGAGGTCCCTATAGAGTTTATTGAGAGAAAAAAATTGGATGTTCTGGGCATCAGATCCATGGGCTAATACACACGAAAAATTGAGGAATTTGTGCAGTTCCTAAAATATGGATTGTAGATGCGGAAATGAGCGTGAAAAAAATGGTGTGAGTATTCTTGATGGTTCCCCAACTCAATACGGAGGTCCTCTTAAAGTTTTTTGTGAATACAATTTTGAGTGCTTCGGGCGCCAGATCCATGGGCTAATACAGACGAAAAATTGAGGAATTTGTGCGATTTCTAAAAAAGGGCCTGTAGATGCGGAAATGGGCGTGAAACAAATGGTGTGAGTATACGTGATGGTTCCCCAACTCAATACGGAGGTCCTCATAAAGATTTTTGAGAAAAAAAAATTGGTGCTCCGGATTCCAGATACATGGGCTAATACACACGAAAAATTAAAGAATTTGCGCGGTTCCTAAAAAAGGCATGTAGATGCGGAAATAGGGGTGAAAAAATTATGTGAGTATACGTGAAGGTTCCCCAACTCATTAAGGAAGTCCTAAAAAAGTTTTTTTAGAATACAATTTTGGGTGCTTCGGGCGCTAGATCCATGGGCTAATAAACACAAAAAATTGGGTAATTTAGGCGATTCTTGAAAAAAGACTTGTAAATGTGGAAATGGACGTTAATAAAATGGTGTGATTATACGTGAAGGTTCCTCAACTCATTACGAAGGTCCTCGTAATGTTTTTTGAGAAAAAAATTGGGGGCTCCGAGCGACAGATCCATGGCTTAATACACACGAAAAATTATGGAATTTGGCTATTCTTAGAAAAGAGCTTGTAAATGCAAAAATTGATGTTAAAAATGATGTGAATTTACATGAAGGTTTCCAAACTAATTACGGAGGTCCTCATAAAGTTTTTTGAGAAAAAGATTTTGGGTGCTCTGGTCGCCAGATCCGTGGGATAATACACATGAAAAATTGAAGAATTTAGGCGAAACTTAAAAAGGGCTTGGAAATGCAGAAATTAACGTAAAAAAATGGTGTGAGTATACGTGAAGGTTCCCCAACTCATTACGGAGGTCCTCATAAAATTTTTTGAGAAAAAAAGTTTGGGTGCTCCGGGAACCATATCCATGGGCTTATTAATACACACAAAAAATTGAGGAATTTGGGTGATTTTTAAATAAGGGCTTGTAAATGCGGAAATTGGCGTTAAAAATAGTGTAAGCATACGTGATTATTCCCCAAATCATTTTGGAGGTCCTCATAAAGTTTTCTTAGAAAAACTTGTTGGGTGCTCTGGGCGCCAGATCCATGGGCTAATACACACGATAAATTAGGGAATTTAGGCGATTCTTAAAAAAGGGCTTGTAATTACGGAAATAGGCATTAAAAAAATATTGTGAGTATACTTGAAGGTTCCCCAACTCATTACAGAGGTCCTCATAAAGCTTTTTTATAAATAAAAAATAGGTGCTCCGGGCGCCAAATACATAGGCTAATATACACAAAAAATTGGGAAATTTGGGCGATTCTTAAAAAAGAACTTGTAAATTAAAAAATAAGCGTTAATGTCACGACCCGAGCCTACACCATGGACGTGGCCGGCACTCGAGAACCATTGCTGGTCCCCAAGCGAACCCTCATCCTGGCTGACTACAAGCGGAAGACTAACTCAAGCATACAAAAGCTTAAAAACTGAATAAAAA